>VOCO01038561.1:0-52719 GCA_007922225.1 Emydura subglobosa
GCAGGAATTTGTCCCAGCGGGTTGTCTGGAACCATGAAGATGTACCCTACGAAGGTGAACTGCAGCAGACTGCATGGGAAAAGGAAGACATTCACAAACCCATTCTGGATCAGAGCCGCGCCCCCCCCAGAGGAGAAGGGCCCCATGTCCCGTTTCCCATCCCCTAAGCCAGGCAGTCTTGTAAGGGAGCGGGCACCGCCCAGAGGGGAAAGGCTCCATTCCCCTGCCCCTGAGCCAGCCAATCCTGTATGGGAGCCAGCACCGCCTACAGGGGAAAGGCCCTGCATCCCGTTTCCCGCCCCCCTCACCTCTCTTTGATGATACTAATCCATTTCTTGGACTCCTGCCTGAGGTCCCGGAGCTGGTCATTGTTGACGATGACTCCGTCCGTCTCCTCTGCCAGCGTGAGCATGAACCTAACCTTGGGAGCCGGGGTGAGCAGGGTGGGGCTGGAAGGCAGGCGGGTCTGTGGGGTTGGGGAGAGCATCAAGCCCTGGGGGGCAGGGTGGTGGTAGCAAGGGTTCCCAGGGGGGAAGTCCAGGGGCCAGGAAGCCACAGGCCGTGGGGGTCAGGCCCAGGGGGTAGCAAGGGGCTCCAGGGGGCAAGCCCAAAGCAGGATAGTGAGGGGGCCCAGGGGATAGTGAGGGGTGTTGGGGGCAGGCCTGGGAAAGCCACCAAGGGCTGTCACATCCCCGGTATGGCGATGAGGACACAGATGGCAAATGGGAGGTGCCTTATTGCCCGATCTCACCTTCCACCCTGGCGACTTTCTCCATCTGCCACTGCGGCACGAAGACGGTCACCTCCCGGTGCCTGCGGTCCCAGAAATACTGCATGGCCAGGACTATGCCCTCGCAGGAGAAGAACTGATATAAGCCACGCCTACATGAGGGACGGAAGGTGATGGTGAGGCCCAGAAGGCCTGGGCCCGGGTCCCCAAGACCAAAGGGTTGAAGTTCCTGAAGGCTCCTAGACTAGGCCCGGGAAACCTGAGAATGGCTTGTACCTAGACTTCGAGACCAAACTAGCCCTTAGGACTTTCACTTTGACCTTACAAGTCTAGGGGCTTGGTCCGTCCTTGGGACCTATGGGTCAGATCAAACGATGGAGTCTTGGGGCCTTTTGAGGCCTACGGGATAGCCAAGACTACAGTCTTGGCGTCTAGCTGCTCTTCAGGCTTATCAAGGCCGGGTCTGGCCTTATGGTCTGTGGACAGGTCGACCCTGGGCCGTGTCTGGTTCTCAGGCCTACGGACAAGTCAAGCCTAGATTTTCCAGCCCCAATCTGATCTTGAGGCCTACCAGAAAATGAAAGCTGGATCCTTGAGACCTGTTGGAGGTGCCCTAAGGCCTGCAGGCAAGTTTCCAAGGTCCGAGTAAACGGCATTAACCGGGGTTCAGCTGACCTGGCTGCTTGGCTGGGCTCCCCACCCACCATGCCCGAGGGCTGCAGAGCGAGACTGAGGCTGCTTACACCATGGCGACGTTGCTGCCGTCGATAATGACCCGCCATATGTTCTTCTTCCCCGGCATGTTGGGCAGGACGAGCTGGAAGGGTGTCTGACAGGCCTGTTAGAAAATGGTCATTATTTTCCCTCTCAGCCTTTTCATCTCTAGACCAGACAAGCCCTATTCTTTCACCCTCTCCAGTTTGTTTACATCTTTCGTAAAGTGAGTCACCAAAAACTGGACACAGTACACTACCTGAGTCCTCACCCGAGCCCTGTAGAGCAGGACACTTACCTGCCGTATCTTACTTACAAAACCCCAGAATGATGCTAACTTTTTCTTTACAGGATCATCCTGCTGTTTACTGAAATACACTCTGTGCGCCACTAGAACCCCTTTTCTGTAGTGCTGCTGCCATGCCACTTATCCCCCATTTTGTGCTGGTGCCCCCAATTTTCCCCAATAACTTGGAGTACTTTGCACTTCACTAAATTTCATCCAATTGATTTGAGGTCATTTTCCAAAATATCAAATTTAATTTCAGCCTGTCCTCCAATGTCTTGGAACCCGTTGATTTTATAGGGATACCCTCCACTCTGTCATCCAAGTTGTTAATGTCATCACACCCCTCCCCCTCATCATTTCTATTTCCTCAGTCAACAAGGCTCAGAAGCCCCAGATCCCAAGGTGCTGCCACCTAGGTTTGCCGTGAAAGACACTGTGAATTGACAGAGCACTAGAGCGCTGTCACTCTTCAGATTTTCAGGGTAACTCGATGGTGTGGATAGGTTTGCTTGCTTTATACTGCATATAGCTCTCCAATTCCTTTTTCCTAGTTAATAAAGCTTTAGCTATTCTATTCCAGGATAGGCCACAAGAGCTGTCTTTGGTGTAAGATCTACAGTACCAGTTGATCTGGGTTAAGTCTCTAGGGACAGGAAGCAACCAAAATGTGGTGTGATTTTTGGTGTACATGACCATTATCACTCAAGCCCAGTTTGTCTGGGTGACAAGATAGACTGTAGGGATGAAGAGGACCATGTGTGACTCCATGATAAGGCTGTTATAGTGATCGAGGAGTCCACATTTGTTACTGGCTTGGTGAAATCGAATAATAAAACCCAGCCCAACTTTGGGGGGTGTCTGCCTCTTTTGTAAAACCTGCGCTGTGGCAGGGATTTCCCGGTCCTGAGCCGCTCCAAACAGCATGACAGTTTGAATCCAAGCAAACCCAGAGCAGTACTTTTCCATCGAGGAAAAGCGACCGAGCCAATCGAAAAAATAAGTGGGTCTGAGTATTACAGGGTGGTGTAACCTGGAGGACGAAGTAGCAGGAGAAGAGGAACTTTGTCTGGGTTTACTTCCCAAAAGAATACATTTCAAAGTTAACCTCTGGAACCCTGCTCCATGAGCTTCCACACAGCAGTGCCCATCGGGACTCTCAACCCCCCTACTCTAATCCACTTCATCCCACTCACCTCCCTGGGTGCCTTTCAATGTTCTGATGCCGTAGCTCTCTGTCTGGATGCTCCCAGCCAGCAGGCAAGCTGATACTGAGTGTCTGCGATCAACAGCTCTGTTTTAGCAGCACCAACTCCAGCAACCTGCTCCGTACACCCTGGCCACAATCTGGTCTCCACTAGCCTTGGTTACTACTAGCCAAGGGACCCCAAAAAACCCCACCTTAATTTCCTCCAAACTATCCACCCTCAAATGTCGATCCCTCTCCTGGAGCTTCCAGAGAAATAACATGGGTCAGTCACTCCTTTAAAGAGACAATGCCCAGCTGCTAGTCATGTTAACTGGAGTTACCAATGACTTGAATTCAGTCCCAGCACTAGGTTGGTTTAGATTTTTAAAAAAGCAAGTTTATTAACAACTGGCCATGGGTTAAGTGATGCCAGGTTAAATCAAACCAGGCTATGGATGGTTACAAGAAAATCACAATGAAAACACACAGCCGAAAGGCTAAAAGTAAAAAAAAAAGTACGGTCTTCGTTCAAGATGGTTTTGCTAACCGATGAAGCTTGGTCCAGCCTGGGGGATTGGCTCTTGGTTAGGATTTACCACTGCGGTGCTGGTTTCCCTTGTTGTCTTAGGATAACCCTCTCTCTGTCATCCCGAAGAGCCTGTCTCTTTGAGTTCGTTAGCTATTGTTCAAGAAGCATGAAGGTCTGCTGGGGCTGCCATCTCCATCCCCTACTGATAGTTGACTCATCACCTCCTCTCTTTGGTGGCTCGATGGTTTTCTTTATCTCATATGTACATTGCAATTCCCTTGTCAGTGGTCACCATGCTTCATTTCTATTCCAGACTTCAGCAGATCTGCTTCTCCTTTGTTCAATTGCAGACTTTAAAGAGACTAGTGGAGCACATTCATAACTCCACCTAGGGTGTTCATACATATGTTCCACAGTGCTGTCATTGACGAGTGTGGTGGGGGTTTCAAATGATGCCTCGCAAAGCAGAGCTTGTACACATGTCATTGCATTAACAGGTAGGATAGGAATGCAGGAATGCCTGAATTTACACTGGGGAAGAAAACTCCGTGAACAATCACTGAGCAACTGTGAAGCCGCAGCCATGCCCCACCTGAGACATGGCTGCATTTCGGTAGGTTACTGAAGTGTTCATGCTGCTAAAACCCTTTCAGGTGCTGTGGATGTTTGTCAGATCTCACTCCTGGACTTCCCACTGGAACTTCCCACTCCAGGCTGAAATTCCAGGGTGGAGATTGCATGCAAAACGAGTCACCTCATGGAGAGAATCTTAGGCAGGAAACACGGCAGTCACCTGGGTCTAGAAGCAGCAGTGGGTGATGAGGAAGATGAGGCCATTGATGAGGAAGAAGGACCCACCCACTGCCAGCTCCCGGACCCAGAGGTACCTACGAGCTGCAGAGAGAGGAGAATCACGCGTGAAACCGGCAGGTGAACATCACCGCTAAGTGTGATGCTCAAGATTTCCATGTCTCTGGGCCTTTAGGGCTTGTGACGAACTCTCCTGTATCTCAGGAGACATGAAGCTGAGAAAAGAAACCCACTCACAGCCCTTCTCTCTTAGACAAGTAGACACCAACCCCTGATTCTTTCTCTCTGTGTGTCTGTCCCCCTCCTGTCTGCCTGTCCTCCGACACCCCTGTGCCCTGCGCTATCTGAGCTTGGCCGTCAGGGAGAGATGTTGTCTCTGGCACATTCCATCATCAATAGCCTGTTTCTCCTTCCAAAGATGGGAAGGATGGTCCAATGGTTATGGGGCTGGCCGTGGACATGAGGTATCAGGGTTCAATTTCTACCTCTATAACAGGTCTCCTGTGGGACTTATCCCGTCCTTGCTGCCTTTCCCCATCTCTGAAATGGGCACTGAGGGGTGTAATCCATTAACAGCATTGTGATATGTTTGGATACTTGGGCCATTGAAGTATCATAGATACTTTGTTTTCTGTCTCTATGTGACAAGTGTCACCTCGTCTGACCTCCTTTTCTCCTCCAATGGAAGTGACCCCTGGAGTTGATTTAAGAAATAAGGGAAATCTCACCTGGGTTGATGTGGCTCACAGTGATGTTCACAGCCCGGCTGTCAACGGATAGGACCCACCTTGCGCTCACATTCTTCCTGTACCTGCAGGTGTATTCCCCGGTGTTGCTGGGACCAGCGTTCAGGATGCTTAGCACAGAGGTGTTCACAGAACTGATGCCGGGATCTGTGCTGCTGATCTGAAACCCCGAATATCCGAGGACAATCTCGACTCCGTCCTTGTAGAAATGAAACCTCTGCTCACCAGCGTCCCCAGGGGCTTCACATGTGATGTTCAGGGAGAGCCCTTTCTGCACTGTTCCAGACGCAGGATCCACCCTCAGCTCCGGCTGGGGAGGGGTCTCTGAGGGGAGCAGCAAAGAGGAGAGGTCAGGAGGGACATGGTGAGGGGAGAAAGTGAAGACAGGGAACAGAATTTAATGTACTTGGAGCTGATGTGTGTTCTCTCTCCAGAGCCTCTTGTTTCATTTCTGGATCCTGAGGGTCTCCCCACAGATATGAGTGGGGCCAGAATACTGGGTGGGGATATATTCTCTCAGATTCAAATACAGGGCTGTGATATGGGGATGGGTTGCTTCCTTTCCAGGTTATCTTTTGCACAGACACTTTCTTCCAGTGCTCACAGCTGTACGCTCCGGCGTGCAATCCAGGCACCCCTGGCAATTGAAGCGAGTCGGTGTAACCGTCTGTAGGTGACAAGTGTTCCTTGGAGCAGGATTTCTGGCCATCCCTGAAGAACTGGATCCCGGATAGGTTGGACGTGTTGGGAGCTGAGCACATCAGAGGCTCGGATTCACCCTTTATTAAGATCAGGTTCTGTGGACGCAGGATGGGTTTGGGGGCAGACGGATGGGCTGAAAAGTGAGCGGGGGGGGGACGTAGAGAACGTAGTTTACAAATGATGCGCAAGTGAAGTAGAAAACAGCCCCCGGTGTGAAGTAAATTCCTGCCCCCTCAGCTAGCCCCACCCATCGCTTCTCCTCGCCTGCCCTTCATGCCTTGTAGCTTCAAACCCTCTATACAGCTTTGGTTCCCCCCTGCCAATGGCCTCCAGCTTCTAAAGCCCAGGGCCGGTGGTACCAGGGTCTCGGAGTTTCTCTCCTCACCACCAAGGGAGACAGATGAAACAGTGAGCCTGGCAGTGCAGGGCCCATAGGAGGCCTGTGGGGATATTCAAGGGTTGTGGTCACTGACTGTCTGGTACCCACCACCAAAGCCAGGAAACCATGTGGTTGGCGGTCGTCTGTGGAGCTGTGACATCCTGCTGATGCGTGAGACCCTACTCTTTGCCTGGCCCCTGGTATCCGCCTCCAACCCTCTTCCTGATCCACTCCCATCCTGGTCCTGGTTCCTGCCTTGCTCCTGCCTAAGTTCCCAGTTCCTGCCCTGCTCCAACGATCAGGCCAGATGACTTACATCTCTGCTTCCAGCATGGAGAGGGGGCAGAGGGTGCTGCATTATCGGTGAGTTTTCATTCGAGACTGAGTATCTTTTCTAAAAGACCCACTCTAGTCCAAGCAGGAATTAATTCAGGGGTGCTCCACGGTTTCTATTCGACAGGGGTCAGGCTGGACGTTCACTCGTTTCCTCTGGCCTGGGATCCGTGCTTCCTTGATACTGTCCAATTTTAGAAACCTAGTCCTGAAACTGGATTTCACTTGAACACTCCCAGGGGATCAAATACTACTAGAAATTGAAGCAACTTATATTGGTTGTCTGGGGGAGACTCCCCCATTCCCATATTACTGACTCCCTCCCATGACACCCCAAAGTACCCAGCTTCTCTAGAGAGTGAAGCAGTGGCACTGAGCAGAGATGGGGATTGAAACTGACCTGGTGGGTGGACCTGTCCAGAGCTGAGTGACCAGGCTCTATCTTACCCATTACATGAAATAGAGATACCCAGCTGTAGTAAGAAGTGAGAGCTTAAGGCCTGTAAAACAGGCTAAGGCCTAAATGGAAAAAGCTGAGTGAACAGAAGTATAAGGGGTCATTCAAGTTAACTGAGACTGGTATAAGAAAGTGCTGATTCTGTAAGGTTGTAAGACTGCCAAAATATTACTAAAATATGTAGTAGGTATAAGAGGTACCAACATACTAACTCTCTGAAATGACACTTTTATGCGTAGAAATGATACATGGAGTGGTGGTGCCCAAATCAGCCAATCAACGGAAAAAGGTGGTATTAGACTACGTCAGGAGGGTGGCAACTACCTACGTGAAAGGGGGAAGACCAAAAGTGTATGTAACAGTGTATAAAAGAGGGTGTCAGAGGGAATACCGGTGTCCAGTCTAGGGGATAACGGAAAATCCCGCCGTTGGGCCGAGACCATTGTAACGCTGCCAATATGAAACTGACCCAGAGATACTCTGTAAGTCATTTCTCATTGTGCTGCACGCAATAAACCTGGCCTGGGCGCCTTCGTTGCTCAGCTAATCTGTGGTCGTGTCGACTCATTCGATCGTGAGAGCCGTCTCAGTTTCCTGGCCAGAGCTGGGACAGCATCTACACAGGGACACACGCACGCAGCCTACACTGATAAACATCAGTGACCAACACACCGATTACAACACCAGCCATGGGGCGCGCAAACGGGAGAGAAATGGGGTCTCACCTGTCACTACTATCGAGATATTTTTGCTCCTCTCTGAGGGTATCTCTCGCCCATACACATTCTTCCAGCATTCACAGCTGTATGCTCCGGTGTGCAATCCAGAGTCCCCTGGGAGCTGAAGCGAGTCGGTGTAAACGGCCGGAGACAAGTGGAGCTCCCTGGAGAGGATTGTCCGGCTGTTCCTGAAGAACCGGATCCCAGAGAGAGTGGACGTGCTGGGAGCTGAGCATGTCAGGATCACGGATTCACTCTTGATGAAGATCCAGTGCTGTGGGCTCAGAGTGAGTTTGGGGGCAGACAGACGGGCTGGAAGGGGGGTGGGAAAGTACAGAGAATGTTATTTATGAGTGATGCTGCAGTCACATTAATAGCACAAACGGCGTGAAGTGAGTTCCTGACCCCTCAGCCGGCCCCACACATCGCTTCTCCACCTCCTCCCCTCCACAATTTATAGCTTCAAACCCTCTATGCAGCCTTGGCTCCCCGCTGCCAACAGTCTCCAGGTTCTAGACCCCAGGGCCAGGGGGAGCAGGGTCTTGAATGCTCCCTCCTCACGACCAAGGCAGACAGATGAAGCAGTTTTTCAGTATCCCCGGCAGGTCAGCACCCATAGGACGGCCTGTGGGGATACCCAAGGCTAGTGGTCACCTAACTGGCTGGTACCTGCTACCAAAGCCAGGAAACGATCTGGTTGGTGGCCATATGAGCAGCTGTGATGTCCTGCTGCTGCGTGAGACCCTGTTCTTTGCCTGGCTCCTGTCATCCACCTCCGTCCCTCTTCCTGGTCCACACCCAGCCTGGTCCTGGTTCCTGACTTGCTCCTGCCTTAGTTCTCAGTTCCTGCCCTGCTCCAACGATCAGGCCAGATGACCTACATCCCTGCTTCCAGCAGGGAGAGGGGGCAGAGGGTGCTCCATTGATGATGAGTTTCAATCCAGACGGGGTGTCTTTTCTAAAAGACACACCTTAGTAGAAGCAGGAATGAATGCAGGGCTCCTCCACGGCTTGTGTTCGACAGGGGTCAGGGTAGACGTTCACTCGTCTCCTCTGGCCTGGGATCCATGTTTCCATGATATTGTCCAATTTTACAAACCTGGTCCTAAATCTGGATTTCACGTGAACACCCCCAGGGGATCAAATACTGCCACAAATTGAATCCAGTCCTATTGGTTGTCTGGGAGACGCCTCTGCCCATTTGCATATCACTGACCCCCTCCCCCCAAAGTACCCAGAACCCCAAAGTACCCAGCTTCTCCAGAGACCCAAGCAGTGACACTGAGCAGAGACGGGGATTGAATCTGACCTGGTGGGCGGACCTGTCCAGAGCTGAGTGTCCAGGCTGTGTCTCAGCCCCTACCTGCAGCAAAGATACCCAGCTACAGGGTGAGGAAACAGCATGGGAAAAGGGTCTCACCTGTCACTGGTATGGGGATGGGTTGGCTCCTCTCCGAGGGGATCTGACGTCCAGACTCTGTCCTCCAGTATTCACAGCTGTACACTCCAACGTGCAATCCAGACACCCCTGGCAGCTGAAGTGAGTCGGTGCAAGTGTACGGTGACAATTGGAGCAAACTGGTGTGGATTATCTGGTTGTCTCTGAAGAACCGTATCCCAGAGAGGATGGATGTTTTGGGAGCTGAGCATGTCAGGGTCACCGATTCACCCATGATGAAGATCTGGTGCTGGGGGCTCAGAGTGAGTTTGGGGGCAGGAGGACGGGCTGGAAGGGGGGAGGGGAAGGATGGAGAGAAAATTATTTATGAATGATGGCCCAGTCAAGTAAATAACACCCCTGATAGTGACATAAATTCCTGACCCTTCATCAACCCCCACTGATCGCTTCTACCTTTCTGCCCTCCATGCCTTGCAGCCCAAAGCCCTCCATGCACCTTTGGTGCCCTCATTACAAATGTATCCATCTTCTAGATCCCAGGGCTGGGGAGACCAGGGTCTCTGATGCTCCCTCCTCACCAGGAAGGGAGACAGATGAAAGAGCTCCTCAGTAACACCGGTGGGGAGAACTGGCTGCCTGGCACCTGTTACTGAAACCAGGAAATCATCCAGCTGGCGGTCGTCTGAGCATCTGTGCATCCTACTGCTGTGTGAGACCCTGCTCTTATGCCTGACTCCTATCATCTGCTTCCAATCATCTTCCTGGTCCACTCCCAGCCTGGTCCTGTTTCCTGCCTTGCTCCTGCCACAGCTCCATGTTCCTGCCCTGCCACCATGATGAGGCCAGACAGCCTCTTTTCTGGCTCCCCGCACCCAGACGTTGGCAGAGGGATGCTCCTTCAGGGGTGAGTTTCAATGAATTCTCGATGTCTTTCCTAAGTCCTGCCGTGGGCCAAGCAGGAATTTATTCAGGGCTTTTTTACGGCATCTGTTTGACAGGGGTCAGGTTAGACATTCACTCATCCCTTCTGGCCTGGGATCCATGTTTCCATGATACTGTCCAATTATAGAATCCTGGCCCTAAATCTGGCTTTCACTTGAACAATCCCAGGGGATCAAATACTGCCACAGATTGAATCCAGTCCTATTGGTTGTCTGGGAGACACCCCACATTCTCATATCACTGACCCTCTCCCACCACAGCCCAAAGTACCCAACTTCTCCAGAAACCCAAGCAGTGACACTGAGCAGAGATGCGGGTTGAATCTGACCTGGTGGGCGGACCTGTTCAGAGCTGAGTGACTAGGCTGTGTCTCACCCGCTACCTGGAGCAAAGATACCCAGCCACGGGGCCAGCAAACAGCTGGGGAAAGGGGTCTGACCTGTCACTGCTATGGTGATGGGTTGGCTCCTCTCTGAGGGGATCTCTCGCCCAGACACAATCTTCCAGTGTTCACAGCTGTATGCTCCAGACCGAGATCCAGACACCCCTGGCAGCTGAAGCGAGTCGGTGTAACCAGTCAGAGACCTGGGTGCTCCCTGGTGCAGATTGTCTGGTTTTCCCTGAAGATGCGGATCCCGGTCAGGGTGGATGTTCTGGGAACTGAGCACGTCAGGGTCACAGATTCACCCACAATGAAGATCTTGTGCTGTGGGGTCAGAGTGAGTTTGGGTGCAGGAGGACGGACTGGAAAGGGGAGCAGGGAAGGATGGAGAGAAAATTCTTTACAAATGTTGCTCGAGGCAAGTAAATAACATCCCTCGGTGTGAAGTAAGTTCTTGCCTGCTCAGGGTGCCCCTCCCATCAGTTCTACCCTCCTGCCGTCCATGCATTGCAGCCCCAAACCCTCCACGTAACTTTAATGCCCCCCTTACAAAGGCCTCCAGCTTCTAGAGCCCAGAGACAGGGGGAGCAGGGTCTTGGATGCTCCCTCCTCACCAGGAAAGGAGACTCATGAAGCAGCTCTTCAGTAACCCTGGTATGTCCAGACCCCTAGGACAGCCTGTCGGGATACCTAAAGCTTTTGGTTACCTGACTGTCTTGCACCCACTACCGAAGGAAGGAAATGATCTGCCTCGCAGCCATATGAGCAGCTGAGATGTGGTACTGCTGTGTGAGACCCTGCTCTTTGCCTGGCTACTGCCCTGGTTCTCAGTTCCTGCCTTTCTCCAACGATCAGGCCAGACGTTCTCTGTCCCACCTCCCAGCACCCAGACGGGGGCAGAAGGATGCTCCATCAGGGGTGAGTTTTCAATCAATTCTAAAAGACCCGCCCTAGTGCAAGCAGGGATTAATTCAGGGCTCTACCACAGCTCGTGTTCAACAGGGCTCAGACTAGATGATCACTTGTCCCTTCTGGCCTGGCTTCATGTTTCTCTGATATGAATTTTACAATCCTGGACCAAATTCTGGATTCCACTTGAGCAGCCCCAGCGGATGAAACACTGCTAAAAATTGAAGTAACTTGTATTAGTTGTGTGGGAGTCGCCCTCCCTTCTGATATCACTGACAACACCCCCACTCACCGCATCCCAAAGTACCCAGGGAGTGCCAAAGGAAAAAGACTTGGATTGTAACTGACCCAGTGTGTTTCCCTGTCTGCGGGTGAGTGACCAAGCTCTGTCTCACCCTCTTCATGGGGGAGAGATACCCAGCCACAGAGTGAGCAAACAGCAAGGGAAATGGGTCTCACCTGTCACTGCTATGGAGATGGGTTGGCTCCTCTCCGAGGGGATCTCTTGCCCAGACACATCCTTCCAGTACTGACAGCTGTACACTCCAGCGTCCGACCCAGACACAGGCCAAAGCTGAAGTGAGTTAATGTAACTGTCTGAAGGTGAGAAGCCTTCCTTGGAGCCAATTTCCTGACTGTCCCGGTAGAACTGGATCCTGGACACAGTAGACGACCCGACAGCTGAACACGTCAGGGTCACGACTTCTCCGATGATGTAGACAGGATACGCTGGAGACACGGTGAGTAGGGGAGCCGGGAGGGAGACTGTAAAAACCAGGGTGGACGTGTCTGTCATTGAGCAGAGAGGTGTGAGCGCACACGTGTGTGTCTGCTAACCCTGGCTGGAGGGGATCATCCCTGCTCTGTGTGTGCAACAGTCACCTCGTTGGCTGCAGGGCCTGGTTCCCCCACAGGATGGGAGAGGGGCTGGGACACCCGGGATTGGATCCCAACAAGGAATGAGCAGCCTTGATTCCCGCTGGACTCTCCCCTCCTGCCCAGGGGGGTGTAGGAGACTCAGTCGGTGATACGCTGAACCTTGTCAGCCATGGGGCAGGGCTGTCTGTACCTCACAAACTTTGTGGGTGGGAGGGAAGTGGACGGCACAGAGGAAGATGAAGGGTTATTGATGCAAATCATTAAACCACAGCCCGGCATTCTCCTCTGTGTGTTTACTCTTCATTCGCCGCCCAGCAGGCAGAGGCCGATGATGGGGGAGAAATCAGCAGTGAACCACCGGACCCAGCTATCAGCAGCCAGAGGAGTCAAAGAGCAAAGAGGAAGTTTGGGCGGATGTGAGGAAAGGGATTTTTTTTTCCATCCCCCGTGTTTCCTCAGGGGTCTCTAGAGAACCTGCTATTTAGGTCCAGGTGGGTGGTGATGGGTCTGCACCCCTTGGCCCTAAGACCTGACTGGAGACCAGACGTGTGACAGAGAGAGCCCCCGCCTCCACACACAGCCCCTAACTGATGTGCCCAGGCATGGGGGTGACTCAGTGCAATGGGGAGAGGGTGCTCAGTCTCCATGGCCCGTCCTGCCCTCTCTCTCTGCTGAGGCTGCCCCTGAGGGTCAGGGTGGCTTCCATGTGGGTGGGTGCATCTTCTGCCTTACAGCGCAGGCCGGGACCCACCAAATGGACTCCACAAGCAGCCATCAGCTGGGATGATGCTTCAGCACACACGGATTTGACTCTGGATGGGAGCTGCCGCCTGAGGGGTGGGTTGTGAGAGGAGAACCCACTGGACGGGGCGGCCTGAGTCACCCAGGGGATGACACAGGGGGTGTCTGCAGAACCCCCGTTCCTTGCAATTGCAAATATCACAGCGTGAGAGGAGGGGGATCCCAATCCCTGCTGCCCTCCCCCTATCCTCCCCTGCGAGGATCTCAGCCAGGAGAGAAGACATTGTTACCTGCGGGTGACGCTGGACTTGGGAGAATCTGGAGAGAGGCTGGAAGAGATGAGAGGAGAGGGGGTGAGAGCTCTGGGGAGGGGATAAGTGAGGGGGGATGGAGGGATGCCGGAAGGGGGGATCTCTGACAGACGGAAAGAGGGATGGAGGACAAGGCAGATCACTTACTCTGCACAAGAAGAAGGAGATTTAGCACCATCCTGAGCTGGGCGCTCCGGGCCGGGATATGGGTTCTCACCTCAGCCATCGGCCCCAAGTAGGCGCAGGGAGGGGGCCCTTCCTCTCTGACGGAGGCAGAGGAAGTCACAGTCTAGCTCGGCGGCTGGACAGGCAGCGTCATCTCAGGTAAGGAGGGGCTGAGGGCAGCTGGCCACTTCCTGCCACCATCTCCGAGGCCAGATCTGGCTTTTGTAATTCAAGACAGTGCTGGGGGCTGCATCTTCCAGGGGTGAGACAGGGGCTCAGCTTGTGTAAAGTAGCCTCCCTTGATTTACACTAGTTTACACCCACTGGGGAACTTCCTCTTTGGCTCCAATGGAACTATGACACATTGACCCCAGCCGGGATCTATAGCCATTGATTCAATGGATCTATGGCCCATTGACCCCATCTGGGATGTGGACCATTTACAGCGATGAAACGGATTTTAATTCTCAAGTTTTTTCCCTATAACATATGATGTTCCTGATGTGTTCAAGAGTATTTTTTTCCAGAACAGAAGTAGAGAAATTTCAGCCTCGGATCCCTGAGGAAACCAGCCTCTTCCTCGGGCCAGCCCTCCTTAGCAGGGTGTGATTTACCTGTCTATTGACAGAGATAATCAGAGTCACTTTTAGCTCATGAGGACACTGGCATCTAGGATTTGCCCTGGTAGATCTTTGGTGTCCAGTTCCGTACGAAGAACTCTCCCTCTTGTATGTGAAAAGACTCAATAGGAGGTGAAGATTTCAGTTAATTCAGCGCAAGCAACTTTATGGATTTACTTTGACTCTCGTGGGACCCCCTGAAAACACCTGGGTCTCTGTAGGGATGCGCAGTGGCCTTCCTTGGAGCCTGCGCCTGAGGAAGGGTCTCAACCCCCCGGCTGGACCGATCCAGCCCCTCCAGGCCAATCTGCCCAGCAACGGAGGGGCGGAGTTAACCCAGGGAAGGGATGTATAAAAGGCCGACCCAGGAACTCACTGGGGGAAGCTGCCGCCAGAGGCAGATGTGTTTCCCTGCAGGCTGTGGCCTAGGTCTGACCCCAACCAAGCAGCCGCTTAGAGCAACTCCCCCCCGGAGCGGAGGCCCCAGAGCCTGCCTGGCTTGCCAGGCCCTGGTGACTGGACTGGGCCCCCTGAGGCTCTCAGAGAGGGACTACCCACCGAGGCCGGTGCAGACCTGGAGGAGCTTCCTGACGCCGGGAAACCCTGGGAGCCCTGTGACCTGGAGGAGCTGCCCTCCGCTAAGGAGTTCCCGGACTTGCTGCCGATCGACAAGGAGGGACTGGCGGGTCTGCCACGGGCTGAATATCCTAGTGACCCTGAGGACATGGAGGATGCAGCTACCTGGGGACCAGGGGGAGGAAGTGGCCCAAGGCCAACCATAGCAAGTGACTGAGGCAGGGGAAGACCCCGTCAGCGTGTTGCAACGGGAGCCCCGCTGACTCAGTGGCAAATGCCATTGCCATTGCTAGGGCCCTGGGACACAGTGGAGATGGGTGGGCCTGCGTCCCCCTCCCCACTTCCCTGACCGCCCCAGGAGGAAGTGCTCTCCTCTGCTGCCTTAGACTGCTCAGCGTGCCTCGCCCTGCCTGAGGGCTGGAGACAATCACTGTTCCTGGATGCAATCTCATGCCTGGCCTGCTAACTCCAGTACCAACAGGTGTAGGTGCCGTCATTCCCCGTCTGCGTCGTGAGCTCCAGCCAGGGTCCCCCGCTCGCACCTCTCAGCTCCTCCAGCTGATCTCCTCTGCAGCCATGGAACCTGTACCAGACCTTCTCCTCACTGCTGGGGGCTAAGCAGCTAAGATTGACCTTCTCCCCAGGCAGATACATGGGGATCTGGGGGTGCAGAGAGAGTCTGGGGGCCATCGGAGGGGCTGCAACGGAGAAAAAGGGGTCAGGGCAGGGAGGAAGTTCCACAGAGTCAGGAGAAGTGAATATGGGGAGTTCAATCAACTTCCCCAGTGAAGAAAGGTAGGTACAGGTAATGCAATGACCTCCCCCATCCAGCTTGTGAAATGCCCCACAGCAAACCCTCCATAGGGCAGACGACAATCCCCATTGACTGTGCAGTAAGGCACACCTGGCAAAGCAGCGGGGCAACAGTTACAATACCTACGCTCTAACTGAACAAGCACCTCAAAATGCTCTAGGCTAAATTGCTGATGAGTCTTTCTTATGGTTTACAAGCATGAAGTGCTGAACTTGATGCTACTCATCTTGGAACATATGTGTTTGAAAAACCCGTGTTTGGAAAGTTTCAGATATGCCAAGAGAAGGACCCGGTGGTCTCCATAAATCTCCTTCTGAAATAAGAAAAATAAAGGTTTGGTTGGGGGATAATTTAATTAACTGGAGAGTGGAGAGTTGCTGAATGGTAAAAATAAAGGTCTATGGTTTGTTAGTTTAATATTAAATCGGTCATGATGACAAACGTTAAATGTTCTCTTTCTTCTTGCATTTTTGGTTTTTCCCAGGGCCGGGCACACATCATGGCCCAGTTTGTAGATTTTCCTCCATGAGCAGACCAACAGCTTATTGTCCACTGTAACTCCCTGAGACTGGGATTGTCTGAGATATTCAACGGACAGTCTTATGTCCTTTGAACAGTGAAAGGATCATGGAGCTATGATGAGTTATAAAAACATGGAAGAATGAAAACAACTTCTGACAGTTTGGGTACATGTACAACAGGAGACATGGGAGGATAGAAGACATAGAAGGACAATTTAATGTATAGAAACCAAGAGACTGAGTGCCCACGTTGGAGGACACTGGTTCGGAGAGCGAGATGAATTTGGTAACTTGGGCCCTACCCATTTCATTTTATCTGTCTGTAGCACATCCATGTTATCTTACTGGGTCGCTGCAGCCCTTCCTTGGGTCCAGACTCCGGGGGAGGCCACAGCACCTTCCTAAATGGGGAACAGTTAGCTCTGGTGTGTGGGTCTGAGACCTGGCCCTTGGGCAGGGCAGGGAGTACCGTGGTCTCTAGCCTTCCAAGCCCCTGGTGGGGGAAGACATGTCAGCAGTCTCTTGACTCAGGCCCAGAGGCTGGTTGAGGACAGCAAACAGTTTAGTGCCCTGACCCCTTTGCAGGGCAGGCAAACGAGTAGTCTGTGGCCCCAGCCCTCAGATAGGGCAGGCAAACAAGCAGTTCAAAGGCCCAGGTCTCAGGCAGGGCGGGCGAGCAAACAGTCTAGTCCCCCGGCTCTTGGGCAGGGTGATGCAGGCAGTGGATTCACTATCGCTAGCGAAGGGGAAGAGTACAATTTCCCGGGGTGGCTAGGGAAGGGGGGAGGGGGATGCAGGCCCACCCATCTCCACTGCATCCCAGCCCAGGGCCCTAGCAGTGGCAAAGGTGTTGTCACTCAGTTGGCAGGGCTCCCTCCGCAACACGCCGATGGGGTCTGGCCCCTCTCTCAGCCATGGCTATGGCTGTCCCTGGGCCACTTCCTCCCCATATCCCCAGGTTCCTGTGTCAGCCGGCTGCATGGGGTGGCAGGGGTCCTCGGCCCACGGCAGGCCCGCCAGTCCCTCCTCATCCACTGGCAGCAAGGCAGGGACCTCCTCGGCAGGGGGAAGCTCCTCTAGGTCACAGGGCTCCTGGGGTGCTTTGGCATCAGGCAGCTCATCCAGGTCCCATCCGGCCTCAGGGGGTATCTCCCATCCGGGTTGCTTGGGAGGCTCCGTCCAGTCACTGGGATCCCGGTCCAATGACTGGGGTCGGGTAGCCTGGTCCAGCCACTGTGGCCCGGAGACCCTACCCAGTCTCTGGGCCCTGAGGCAGGATCCGGGAAGGGTCGGGGTCTCTGCTTTGGGAGGCGGGCATCCCTGGTATTGGCTCAGCTCCAATCTAGCCTAGGTCTCGGGCGGGGCGGGGCGGGGTGGGGCAGCACATCTGCCTCCAACAGCAGTCTCCTTCCTACTGAGCTCTGGGGCTTGTCTTTTATACTGCCCCTTCCTGTAGAGACTCCGTCCCACGGTTGCTGATTGGGCTGGCCGGGCAGTCCTATCACAGCCTGGCCTTTCGGTTGCCAGGCAGACTGGCCTGCTGGGTCTGTGTTGGTCCAACCGCTGGGTCGCTGTGGCCCTTCCTCGGGTCCAGATTCTGGGGGAGGCCACAGCGCCTTCCTACACTGTCTCATTCCCTGTCACAGGCATATGATCAGAAACTCTGAGTATCAACAACCCAATCAGAAAATGTATATAAATAATGTATTAAGCCTGAACTGGGTGGACTCATGCCCCAGTTTCCCACCTTACAATGGTCACTGGGATTCAGCAAGGAGCCCCACAGAGATGGGGAGGACATCAAGCAGATTGTGGAGTCTGTGGAAGGAGCAGGACCGCTCCCGAACACACACACCAAGGGCAAAGTGGTGTTGGAAATGGGGCTGAACTCACCAGTCACAGTGATGGAGATGGGGTCGCTTTTCCCTGACAGGATCGCTTGCTCGGATCAGACGATCCAAGAAACCCAGAAGTAGACCTGGCATTCCCAGTCTCAGCCATGCGCTCCAGCCAAGCTGCGTCCAGCTCTGAGATCCTCTCCCCTCTTTGCTGGTAGAACCTGAATCCCATCAGCTGCTTGCTGCCAGGAGCTGAGCAGGTGAGCTTGAAACATTCTCCCTGAAAATGGATTCATTTGGTGGATCCAGAACAAGTTGGGGGGCTGGTGCGGGCAGTGGGGCATCTGGAGGGAAGGAAAAACCCAGAGAGGCAAAGAGAGAAATGGGAGAGCTCTGAACAAATAGCACTTGGTCGACAAGCACAGAAAATGCAGAGCTGCTGTGTCCCTTCGATGGAGTTACACCCCCCTCTTCCACCTTCGACAGAGAACCCCTTCATGCTACCATCCCCTGGTGGCTATCGTCTGCACCCCAGCAGTGAAGAGATGATCAAAGCATTCGTCGGAGGCAAGCCCAGTCCGAACTATGAGGCTGATCTAGTAGGTCAGTCATCCTACTGCCCGTTAATGTACTGAGTGAGTGTGGGAACAGCATAGAAATTGCTGATGAGGGAGTGGGGTCTAGCGGTGAAATCGAGGAGGGGGCTGGGGGCGAGGACTCCTAGGTTCTATCCCCGGCTCTGAGAGGGAGTACAATTCATCTCTTGCAAACCTGACATGACTGGAAGGATAAGAATGAAGGATCGAATCTGAGCAGATGCCCCTGATATTGGCTAGACTGCTGCGCTGTCTCAGCCACTATTGGCAAAGAAATACCAGAGACCCCAGTTCCAGCAGCCCTAGAAAAGAGATGCACAAACTTCCTGGAACCAAGCAGAGATGGATTGGCTGCGCTCCAAGATGGTCTGCCTCCCTGACTCTGCTCCCCACGAGGGGCAGGTGTAGGCACTCGAGGTCCCCGTCACAGCCATGATTTCCGGCTGGGCACCCCTCTTCTGAGCAAAGCCCTAGGAAAGCAGCCACCTGGTGACTGAGAGTCTATTTTCAGAAGCCTGAAGCTCAGGGTTATTGCTCCCTCCGCACTCCTTCATCAGCCTCTGCATCCTTCCGTCCTTACCTGTGTGCGTCTCACCTTCTCTCTCTTTCCTTTCCCCGAGCTCTCATCTCTTCTCATTTCCGTCTTCTTTCCATGATCACACAATGGGTTTCCCAATTTATTCGCCTCCTTTGTGCCCAGCTGGATCCCACTAACCAGGGCTCTCCCACCTTGAAGAGCAAAAGTTCAAACATGAGAGGTACTGTGAAATAAGTGACGTTTAGAGACAAATACTTTGCTGTTGTTTCTGTATGTCCAAAATTTTAGTGACACAACTGAACATCGTCATCCCATCAATTGGACACACGTATCAGGTCACTTTCATTAAACCAAGAGTAGCTGCTGAGAATACGAGAAAAATTGCTCACTTCACCCAGCAAGCTCAGAGCTCAGAAGTTCCCTCTATAGCCCTATCATTAGATGCAGAGAAAGCCTTTGATATGGTTGAGTGGCCTTATCTATGGACTGTCATGAAAAAAATCCCAAATTCCCCTCCAAAATCTCTTTCCTAATTCTTTCACCTCCATGACCCTTGCCTCCATTTCCCCGTAGACAAGAATCGGACCCACCTCTGTGGAAATGGTTCTCCCAGTCTGCGCCAATGTCTTGAGATTTCAAATATTTTCCTTTGCTGCATAAGGATGAAACAGTCGCTTTTCCAAATTATGCTGGCGAGAACAGCCAGCAGCCGCCAAGCATAAGGCTGATGAGAGGGGGGAGAATTGTAACCCTGTTGGCACACAGGAATTGCTCTCCCCCCAAATGTCTGCAGTAGGGGAGTGAGTGAGGTCAAATTGAACATTATGCTTGCCATCTCCAACTTTTTCTTCACGGGCCTGCTCTGGGATGTGGAAAACCTGGCGTTAGATCTCTGGTCTGCTTCAGGCAGTTGACCCTGGGTCTTCTCCATTCTAGATAAGTGCCATTGATGTGGGGATATTGAGAGTGATCGCTTCTGGCTTTATAATCTGTGATAATCCGTCTGATTCCCTGCATAACGCCTCCCCGAAACAATCCCTTAGCAGATCTACTAGAAAACCTCCCAAGCCTGATTTAAGAATGGCTAGTGATGGCAGGGACTGCTCAGGACAGTTCTGCTGCCCTTTACTCATACAATTTAGGATGTGACATTTCATTATCCCAACAATCAATCCTAAAGAGAATTTCATCCGGGAACGGCACCAACTAATCCTTTTGGCAGAGGAGCTCTGGCTGCTAATGCCCAGGCAGGGTAGCTCCGTCGATACAAACAGATACACCCTTTCCGAAGACATCTAGACCCTGTCGTCCACCTGCACAAGAACCCCCATGACTCTGAGGGTCCTTCAGCCACTTTGGGGTCTTGGAAGAGGCTGTGACGAGGTAACCAGCCAGCCAGCAGCTTTCAGCCCACGTGCCCCGCTTGTCAAGAAAGTGGCGAGATGCAGGTATAACACCCCTGCTGGGACACAAGGTGGGTGAAAATTTGGGAGAATATTAAGAGTCTCTAATGGGAGCTGGGGAATTTGGGGCATGTCCGAGTCTCCAGGGGTGTCAGGGCAGTGAACCCTGAGCGGGGTGTTTAGATGAGTAGTTTATAGCAGGATCTCGGCAGCAGCATCAGAGCTAACCCCAGGAAACTAGGGCCTGTCCACTGCTGTCCTTTCTCTCTGTCGAAGTGTCTTGGGAGCAGCTCAGGAGGGGAAATTTCCCAGCTCAAACGAAACCCTCTTAACTATGGATGCTGTGCTGCAGGGATTGGAGTGGGGACTCAGTAGCAGGCACTCTGCCCTCCCTAGCAGTGCTCACCCCATCTCCAGTGCTGGCCCCATTGCCCTGCACAGCTGGGAGAACGGGCTTAGAGATGGAGTAGCATCCCCCGTGCAGGGCTGGTGTCCCTGTGCCCAGCCAGGGTAACGGATGCACTGAGGAGCCGTTGCTAGGTAACCCCGCATCTCCAGGGTTTCTTTGCTGATCCCCTTTGCCATTGTCAGCCCCGGCCGTGCAGAGCAGCTGGGAGCTGCAAGGCATGCTGGGAACCCCCAAATCCAGCCGTAACCAGCCCACAGTGCGTGGTTTCCCATTGGTGAGGCGGGGAGGTGCCTGCATCCCTTCAGCAGCACTTCCTGTGGTTGTGATCAGAGGGGACCATTCAGCTCACAGGAGATGGAGGCTGGGGATGGACCATCTTGCCTCAGTCTGGACCCAGAGCACAGAGCGAAACATCTGTCTCCCTGAGCTGAGTGAGTGAATCCCCGTGGACCTCTCCTTCTGAATCTGCCTCATTCCCGCGTTCCCACTGCACCTTTGAAGTTTCATTCACCCTCTCTCTGCCCCTCCATCTCTCACACTCAGCCTCTCCAGTCTTTTTCTGCCTTTGTCTCTTTAAGTCTGTTTGGTCAGTGACCTCCTGCCATCCTCCAGCTGCGTCTTTCTCTTCCACTCCCTCCCTCTGCATCTCTCCTTCTCTTCACGCCCCGTTCCCTCCCTTTCTCTCTCACTCTCGCTTCTTCTGTTTCCGAAGCAGCCTCTCTTCACTCTCCCATTCGCTGTTGTCTCATCCCCCTTTTCCTCTCTTGCTCTTTCATCCTCTGCCCCACATTCATCTCTCAGGTGTCTCCATCCCAGATACCCGAGTTCCTGAGCGACCAGCAGGACCTGAGGCTCCTTTGTCACAACCCGTTCCTGCACCTCTCAGACTCTGGCTCCCCCATTGCAGGAGCTTCCTCTCTGGAGAAGTGTCTCGCTCCATGGGCTGGGTGAGACAGTCACAACTCAGTCGCTTTTTAGGTAGCTCGTCAAAGAAGCAGATTCATGCAGCAGAAGCAACCTCTTTATCACAGCATGGGCCTCAACGTCCTCCTCCGTCTGCTGGGTGTGTGACTCTGCACTCCTCCGTCAGCCCCTGCCTCCTTCCCTCCATCCCAGTGTGTGTCTCACCTTCTACTTCCACCTCCAGCTCCACGGGGCCTCTTGTCCCCCAGACTCCATCTCTAGCCTGACGGGGCTTCCTGCCTTTCCCTCCGATGCGTGACCTGATACCAGGGTGTTTCTGTGCAGAGAACAATAACCCCGAGGTTCCGGCCTCTGAAAATAGACTCACAGTCACCAGGTGGCTGCTTTCCCAGGGTTTTGCTTGAGCATCTTGAGCTCCTGGCCTTTCCACTATGGCTGTTTCCTTCCATCTCCTGTCTGTCTGTTTGTCTGTTGGTTTGTCTCTCGGCCAGGGAAATAGTGGATGAGCCTTGTCCAGCTGCTCCCATGACACCCTAAATGACATTTCCTGCTCCCAAGCCCCCTTCCCGCCTGGCCTTCCCCAGAGCCCTCACTGCCTGTCTCTCCTCCTCTCTCCTTCAGCTTCCCTCCAGAACCTTCCCCTCCTGGTGTCACCTGCAGGTAAGGAGGGACCTGATTCACACACACCCCCCAGCTCTGCATCCGGGGTGGATCCCCTCCATGAAAGGGGGTTGCCCCATCGGGCAAACTTCAGTCGTGTGGCCCCAGGGTGGGGGCAGAGGCTGGTTGGGTCAGGGAAAGGCACAGGAGGGGGTCTGGGGTCTTTCATCTCTAGGGGTCGCTGGCTTCACTCCAGCCCCAGTGCAAAGGGACTGGCTGGCTCTGTGGGGTGAGGAATGGAACCAGACTAAGGGCAGTGGTTCCCATGTGGCCTGTGTGCCTGTCTTCTTAGTCTGGTTCCCAAGCTTGGAGTGGGGGACCCCCCAATTCCCTCCTATTAGTGCCTCTCACTCTGTTTAAGCTCCATTCCACTTCCAGATTTTGGACCCTCAGGGGGCTCCAGGAAAGGCTTCCAGAAATGACTGGTGATTGCAGGGTGCTCAGTTGTCTGGGGTCCCCCTGGGGCCTTAAAGAGCCTGGGTGCTCTGGTAGGGCAGAGCCGCCTGCCCCCCACAAAACTAGGCCTCTTTAAGAGGCTGGAAATGGAGCACTCTGAAAACAGAGGGGCTCTTGGTCCTGACCCCAGTCCTGTGTTGTTTAGCGCTGGCTGCAAGCCAGGTGTGGGGGACATGAATCTGGGGGGTTCTCTCCCTAGATGCTGTCTCCTCTCATCTCCCCGACCCCGTCTCCCACTCCTCTTGTCTGTCTGGTCTCCTCAGCCGTACCGAGTCGACCCAGCTGCACCAGTCCTGGCACAGCGCATCATGGCCAGGCAGGAACCAACATCCCCTAGATGGGACACTGGCTTCTGTCTTCAGCCCCATGGATCACAGGGTGGTGTGTTGGACCCGGGGATTCACCCAGAGCTCTGGGGCGTGTGGGGTGCAGTGAGGTGGTGTCAGTCGTCTTATGCAGGAGGATCAGGGAGCAGCGAGGGGCAGAGATTGGGGGGAAGCACCTGGCTGGGGGAGCCTAACTTCTCCTGCATCTCCCTTCCCCTCCTGCCGGCCCCCACGGTTGTCATCGCTGAACCCCAGCACCCCGTGTATTTCCCTGGACAGAGTCTCACCCTCCAATGCTCGGCCCCCCTGGGGGAGGCAGTGAGCATCTACCTGTTCTACAATCAGTGCGGGGCGCTCATCTTCATGGTGTCCTCCAAACTGGCCCAGTGGCCGCAGCTGGTCATGACGACTGAGATGGGGAAGGCCGGAGTGTACAGCTGTGTATACTGGGTGGTGAGGGATGGGCAGCTCATGTATTCTGCCCACAGCCAGCCAGTCCGGGTAGAAGTGATGGGTAAGTACCCTTTCATCTGCTGTCTAGTCGCGGATTCCCTGCCCCACCCTGTGTGAGAACCCAGTCCCTCAGCTGTGAGGAGGGTCACCTGCCTGCCCAGTTCCAACCCTAGAGTCTCCTGCCCTTGGTGGACGGCCCCGTCCTCCAGCTCTTCGTGCTGCACCCCAAGCAGACAAATAAGTCCCACATAAATCACACTGTTCCAGGCACGGAAAGAGAACCCAGGAGCTCTGGCTCCCAGCTTGCAGTGCTATAACCACTAGTCCCCACTTCCCTCCCAGAGCCCCTGGCTCCCATCCTGTCCTGCTCTAACCACTAGACACCACTGCCCTCACAGAGCTGGGGATAGAACCCAGGAGTCCTGGCTCCCAGTGTACCCCTGCCAATGCTCTAACCACGAGGCCCTTCCTGACCTGTCACTGGCTCTGCCATTTCTACCGTCACTCCAGTACATTCATCCTTCCGCCCTTTCATTTCTACCCTCAGATCATCCCACTGCCCCGTCCATCTCTGCGACTGCCAGTGCCCCCTGGGACGACTTTGTGACCATCCTGTGCTTGCTCCCCAGGAGTGATGTGTCTATCCCCTTCCAGATGTTCAAGAACGGCCACATCATAAAGCTGGGGGTCACCTTCATCCCGCAGGGGACCCGTCTCCAGCTCCACACATCCGATCAGGCCATCACGGGCTCCTACACCTGCAGCTACGAGACGGACGTGGCCAGGAGGAAGGTGCAGTCAAGGCCCAGTTCTTCCACGTCGATCCACTTGCCAGGTGGTGAAGTATATTCAACTCTTGCCTCCCTTTGATATAGAGGGGAATAATCACTTCCCACGATCTGCTGGCAATGCTCCTCTTAATGCAGCCCAATATGCCGTTAGCCTTCTTGGCATCCAGGCACACTGCTGACTCATCTCCAGCTTTTTATCCACAGTTACCCCCAGGTCCTTTTCTGCAGAGCTGCTGCCTAGCCCGTCGGTCCCCAGTCTGTAGCTGTGCATGGGATTCTTCCGTCCTAAGTGCAGAACTCTGCACTTGTTCTCGTTGAACCTCATCAGATTTCTTTTGGCCCAATCCTCCAGTTTGTTTAGGTCACTCTATATCCTATCCCTGCCCTCCAGCATATCTACCGCTCCCCCCAGCTTAGTGTCATCTGCAAACTTGCTGAGGGTGCAATCTACCCCATCCTCCAGATCATTAACAATGCCGGGTTCCTGAGATCAGGGCAGATGATTTCAGTGCTGCGAAGAGGTGTTTTCCAAGCTGCGCAGCCATGGTGCAGGAGATTGATGCAGGCAGCACTTCGGAAGCATTCATAGTGGCTAAACACTGAACGTCGTCTTGTGAGATCTCCCTGTGTCGACCGAACCGAATGTGCAGCTGAACGGAGCTGGGCTCCGGTCACGAGTTTGTTCATTTTCAGCTAGTGCCAGCGGCCGGGGCCGGCCAGCGTCACTCCTTGGGCTATCTTGGTGGGGCAGAGAGCTCTGAAGGGCCGACCTTGAGCCATGTGATTTCCTGAAGGGTCACCCCCAAGCTCCTTAGATGCAGATGTCGGGGTGAGGAGCTGCAATCCCTGAGCTAGCAGCCCTGGGCACGTTTCACCACGAGCACAGGGCCTGACAAGCTGCCAGAGTTTGGTGGAGCCCTCCCATGCCACCCTGAAGGGCTCAGCACCAGGGAAGTAGTGTCATAGGTGTAATGACTCTGTCAGTTCTGAGACATGAGCGGCTCATGGAGGACAGTGAACACTTGGTTGGCTGGCACCACATGAGCGTTTGTGTTACAGGTCCTGGGCGCCGGGATGTCTGGGTTCTCTGCCCAGCTCTGGGAGGGGAGTGGGGAGAGGGGTTAGAGCAGTGGGGGACTAGTAACCCAGATGCCTGGGTTCGCTCCTCTGCTCCATGAGGGGAGTGGTCTCTAGTGGATAGAGCAATGGGGGGCTGGGAGCCAGGATGCCTGGGTTCTCTCCCCAGCTCTGGGAGGGGAGTGGGGTCTAGCAGTTAGAGCAGGGGAGGCAGGGGCAGACTCCTGGGTTCTATTTCTGGCTTGGGGATGGTTTTGGGGGTCTAATGGTTAGAGCAGTAGGGTGTGGAAGCCAGGATACCTGGGTTATATCCCAGGCTTGGGGAGGGGAGTGGGGTCTAGTGGTTAGAGCGAGAGAGCTGGGGGGCCAGGACGTCTAGTTTCTCTCTGTATCTCTGCTATGTCATTTCTCCTCTGGCTGCCACATCCCCTTCCCCTGGTCACAGACTCTCCGTGGGGGTTCTCAGAAACCCTCCCACTGTGATGGGGGCTGGTGGCAGCTCTGCCCAGTGCCCCCCCCCCCCACCCACATCTGGTCCACCTTAAGAAAGATCAAAGGGCTGCGTTCCCACCATCCTCTGAGATCTGTGGCTGTCACCCACAGCCCCCACCTTAGAGATGGGGGGTGGGGGAGCTGCACTCCAATGGGGCCAGGTGATGAGGGCCCCAGATGTGCCCAGCTGTGAGCCAGCTCCCTTGATCCTGCTACACACGTCCCCACGGGGGTCTTCTCCATCCAGGGGTTCCCCATTCCCTGTTGTGCAGAGACCCAGCTGTGCATCATCCATCCAGCTGTGCTGTAGCCCCAGATGTGCAGGACCTGCAGCGGCCAGGCTGACTCACGGCCCATCCTCCCCCTCCCCACCCCAGCCCACGTGGTCAGCAGTGGTTGGCACCTGAGACAAGTGAGCTCTGCATTCGGAAAACCGTGTGAGTGACCCTGGGGTTTCCTGCCCCCCAGCTCACTGCCAGCTCAGTCTGTAAAGCCCTGCATACCCAGGCAGATGCACCGTCCCTCCACCGACTGTGAACATGTAGGTCTATGTCTGGCTGCTGCCCTGCAGGGCTTGGTCTGGTGAGTGGGGCTGGGATTGGGTCCCCTGGAGTTTGGGATGAATGGGGGGTGTCTGCAGAATGGGGGATCTCTGGGTGGTATCCAGGGGCCTGTGACAATCCATGCCCCAGGTGCTCCCCCCTTTTACAGAGCCATGATAAATTCCGTACAAAGTGCCCCTTGCGCGGTATCATCAGAAAACTCATAATTTGCTGATCATCATTGTCCTGGTATAAGAGGTGTGGTGTGTAACATTATCAAATTCTGCAGTGTGGCCTTACTAAGACCTGTTCCCAGGCTGGGGAGCAGCCACAAAACTGTCCCCCAAGCACAAACAGCTAGCCCACCCCTGAGCTGGCTGTCAACACCCCCAGACAGGCCGTTACCTGGTGATGTGGCCATTCTCCGGAAGGAAAAAGGGGGCAAAATTTCCCTCTTGGTAAAGAAAGAGCTGGGGGACTCTTGGAGGTGCCCGGGGAGGGGGGGGGGGTGTCAGGCTGGAAGATCCCAGTGGCCCCTCCTGGCCTTGCAATCTCTGGGTCTGAGAATTGAGGGGAAGAACAGCCCAGGGGCATTTCTGATGCTGGTTGATGGGGGTTTGGGGATCCTCAGCCCCGTGGTTAGGGCACCAGAGCACAGAGGACTCCAGCTGTACCCTGAGGCTTCCCCAAGGGGTTTCTCCACCCTTCACCCCCCTGGGGTGGGGGTCGCCCGGCACCAGGGTCTGTACCCCTGTCGTCACCATGCCCTGCCCTCCCCTCCCAGTCCATGTAACTCCCAGGACTGAGGCAGAGGCTCCGTGCCTGTCCCTGGATGACTCTAATGATACAGCTCTTGATCCTGGTCCTGCCTCCCAGAGCATGGGCTGGCTAATGGCAGGGGGATAAAGGGTTGTGGGGAGTGGGTTCTTCTCCTGACAGGGCAGCAGTGAGGATCCTGCTGGGCCAAAGGGCTCTAGGTAACCCCACAGCTGGGGCTCTCAGGGCAGCCTGTGGGGTGGGTTCTGCGGGGACACTTCTGCCAATCCATGCACTGCACAGGGACTCCTGCTACAGGGCTGACACACAGGGCTGGCTCCCAAGAAATTTGGGACCAGTGCCCGGATCAGTCCTTGCTCCCTGCGGGAATCTCAGGCCTGTCCCTATGGCTGAGAATTTCAGAGTGCTGATGGGAACCGGGCACCTAAACCCCTCAGGCACGTCGAGGAACGATCATCCTGTGCCTCAGTTTCCCCATCTGCACAATGAGAAAAAAGATTCTGGCAGTGTGTGTGAACGGGATGCTGTTTGGGGCAGGGATTGTGGGGCTGCGCAGCGCCTGGCACAATGGGGCGTGCTCTGTTCTCGGTCGGGGTCTGTGCTGCGCCCGGCCCAATAGGAGCCCTAATCTCGATCTAGGTGCCAGCATAATACAGAGAACAGCAAGAAGCAGCATACGTGGGATTTTCCAACAGATCCACCCCGTGGAAGACTTGTTCATAGCTTATCACCAAAAGTTTTCTTATTGTTCCAGGGGAAATTTAGACTTATGGCGTTCCCTCCCAAGCCTAATTTTTTCCAGTGGCCCAAACCTGAAAGTTTTCCTCTGAAAACCTCCTAAAGTGGGGCAAAAAGAATCAGTTTCACCAGAAAAATTCAGTAACTCAGGCCGTGCAATCACTGACCCACTGCTGGTGCGTTTGGGGCCAAGGCTCCACTCAGCAATGTCAGAGCTTTAGATTCACCCTCCAGCCCCACGGGGCATCCGGTCTGGGGTGGAGCTGGGCAGGGGGCAGGTATCCAAGCACAGGGATCCCTCAGGGAAAGCATCACTCCTGGGCCGTGGGTTGAAGTTGTGGGACGGGCAGCTCGGACCCAGCCTGTCCCAGGGAGACGATGGGGCCCTTTATGTGAACCTGGTTCCCCCTCCAGGCTTATCTGGAAATACAAGATGGAATAAATATCTTCCGCTGCGGAGGGTTCCTGGTGTCGAAGGCCTTCATGCTGACAGCCGCTCACTGCAATGGAGAGTAAGCGTTTATGTGCTGGGGGCAGGTGAGGCGCTAGCGGGCGATGGGGGCCTGGGAGCTCTGGCACTGTCATAGGTCATGGGGAAGGAGTAGATCAGGCCTGGGGGATCTCCAAGCCCCAGAACAGCTGGGCAGGGCCCTGGGCTGGGGGAGCTGGGCACAGACCCCATCTGGATCTAGCCGGGGGGTTCCCTGGGGGCAAGGAACTGAGACCCAGGGGCCGGGAGGACACCAGGCAGCAAAGGTGCTCAGGAGAACAGCACAGGGGGCCGGGGCAGACACCGACTGGGACTCCAACGCCACGAGGCAGGAGCTCTGTGCTGCAGCCGGCGCCCGCTAGAGGGGAAAGGCCCCTTGTGCCCCATTCCCACCCCCCCAGCCAGCCGGTGCCCAGCCCCGGGGCCGGATGGCAGCCAGCACGCGTGCAGTGGGGTGAGGGTTTTCAGGCTGGAAGCTGAGTCCGAGATCTCGGCCTGAGAGCCCCAGACTGCCCCATCCCCCCATATCACTGTCCCTGCTTCCCCCCCCCCCCCCCGAGCTCCCCACCCTGCCCCTAACACCCCACACGTTGCACTGTGATCTCGCTGTGAGAGCCAAGAACATCTGGGGGCCCAAAACATTAGCAACAAACAGGAACAGAGCCAGCAGGTGATTCCTGCTCGCGCCAAGATCCCCCACCCGGAATACGACGAAGTAACTGATAACAACGACATCATGCTGCTGCTGCAGGGCCCGCCCCATCCATCCCCCCCCCCCCCTGACCTCACCCCGCTGCAGCGCCCGCCCCCCCCCCACTCCCCCCCCCCCCCCCAGTGATCTCACAGTGCTAGAGGTACCGTCCCAACCCATCCCCACACCCTGACAGGAACAGAGACAGTCACTTCAAACAACTCCTCACAGTGAGTATCTTCCTCACGACCCACCAGGGCAAGCCTGGGATAGCTGGGGGCTGGGGGTCGGGATTGAGGGGCACCAGCAGAGCTGGGGGGAATCTGAATCAGAATTTTCACTATACCCCCTCTGAACTCCCCCGTTACACCCCCACAAGTGGTCAGCTAGTTACATCATCATGCAGTGTTGACAATTTAGTCCTTTTCCAACTAGATATAGTAGTTTTAAATGTTTTTAAACATTTCCATTAGGGAGGAGAAATCCCCCGCTGCCACCACAAGGTCCTCCCCGACGGGAGCCGAGGAGGCAGCAACCTCAGCACCCGTGGGAGCTGCAGAAGGCAAGGAGACAGGAGGGCCGTCAGCCGGGGACCCCTCGAAGAGGGATTCCAGGAGGGAGATGGCGTGCCTCACGTCTACCACCACAGCTTCCTCGGCCGGTGCCACCCGCTGGGCATTGGCAGGGGGCGCGGTGGAAGGTCCGGCTCCAGCAGCCCCCTTTCTGGATTTGTAGGGGCGCTCGCCCCACTCGGTGACGAGGGCACTGGACACCGGGCTTGTGCTTGCTGCACTTACCCTGCACGAGCACCCAGACCTCCGAGGTGGAGGGCTGGGCAGCAGGGGCAGGACCAGGGGGCAAGAGTGCAGAGGAATGGGGGAGGGAAAGCAGGGGCGGGGCAGCGGGGGAAAGGGAGGCCTCCCCTCGGGATAAGCTCCCTCCTATGCCCAACGGTGGCGGCCCTGGCTCCCTCTCCTCCGCAGGCCCCACCGGACTGCTCAGGGCGTCAGCAGGGCCCACCTGCTCGTCCGGGCACGCCGGGTGGGGGGGGGGGGGCGCCACCGGGGCCCAAGCGGAGGCGGCAGATGATGATGGAGGAGGGGTGTAGTGGTGGCACCGGGCCCCCTCCGCCGAGTAGTGGACCCGGTATTGGGACCCTTGAGTGCTTCCCTGCCATGCGCCGCCGGCGGCAGCAGCAGCTGCACCTGTCGGCGGAAGGAGAGGACGTGGCGGAGGGTGGGGTCCTTGCAGCCAAGGGGAAGCGGGCTGATGATGGAGAGGGGCTTCCGCAGGGTGGAAAGGAAAGGCAGAAGGGCAGCATTGGGGAGGAAGGGCGAGACGGAGGTAAGGACCACCCGGACGCCCACATCCTCCAGGGGCTCCACAGGGACATGGACACCCTCCACCACCAGGCCCGTCTCCACCACCTCCTGGGCGGCAGACTTGGATGCCAGGAAGAACACTGCCTTCCCGTACACCACCCGTGCCAGCGCCCGCACGTAGGTCTCCACATGGGGCGAGGCGGGCACCAGGAGGCACCGGACCCCATGCCTCCTGGTGAGGGTGGGAAAGGGGCCCCAGCCCACAGGGATGGTGCTGGAGGCGGCGAGCGGGAAGCCCGCGGCCACCTGGGCATATGCCCTGGGAGCAGCGCTGCCCCCAGAGCTGGTGGAAGGGATAGCAGGGGAGGGGAGAGTGGGGGAGGAAGGGGGCCCCGCCACGGGTGGCGTCGCCACTGTCCAGGCAGAGCTCTTGCTCTTTTTCTTTCCCCTCCTCCCCCCCAGCCCTTCTTCCCGGCTAAGGGCGCACCCCCCGGAGTCGGGGGAGCAGTAGCCGTGGCGGCAACAGAGTCCCCGGAGTCCCCCCCCGAGGTGGCCACCATCGGGGTCACGGGACCGGCTTCTGTAGCCCCAATAGGGGCAGGGAGGCCAGTTGCCATGGACGGGGATGGAGCATCGGGATGAGGGGGAGAGGCGGGAGCATCCAGGGAAGGGGTCCCAGCCCCAGGCACACCCGCCATCCTAGGAGGGGGTGGGGGTGGGGGGGGAGAGACTGGGTGGGAGAAGGAAGGGACGGCAACCGATCCTCCCCGCTAGGCTGAGGGCCGGGGAGGAGGGCACCAGCACGAGGAGAATGGGGGGCCTAAGCCAGGCGGGGGTGTCGAGGCAACGCACTCACCAGACTGCAGATGGAAACTGTCTCCTCCGGCTGCACGAGGGGTGGGGGAGGCAGGGGCTAGATTAAATTAAAGGAAGGGAGTGCAGTGCATGGGGGGGGGGGAGGGCAACTGAAGAGGGGGGGGTTCATGAAAGGGAAGCCATGAGCACTGGGGGGTCAGGAGCACAGGGGCCAGAGGGGAAGGGGCAACAGGGAAACGCCTTCTGGCAGGGGAAGAGGTGGGGGCATGGGGCAGAAGCAGGGCTGGGAAGGCTCAGGGCAAACTCCTGAAGCCGGGTGGGGCAGGGAGCAAACACACTCAGGGTCTGGGGTGGAGCAAACAACCAACCTCAGGGGCACGGCAGGGAACAAACAAACTTGGGGGGGGGGGGGGGGGAGAAGCAAACAAACCAGAAGGGGACCAAAGCAAGAAGGACAGGGCAAGCAACTTAACACAGACAAACAAAGCAAGGAACAAACTACAAGGGGGGCAGTAAGGGGAGGGGGGAGCCCAAGCATCAGAGGCAGCTATGGGGAAGGGGGGGCATGAGGGGGGAAGGGCCATAGAGCCCTCAAGCATGGGGGCCAAGAGGGTAGGGGGGCAGCAGGGAGGGCATGCTCACGGCAACAGCAGCAGATGGGAGAAGTAGCTGGCCAGCAGAAAGGTGCCCCTCTGCAGCTGGTGCTGATGGTGGGGAGGCCCCTCACTCCCCCCTGTCTGGCCAGGGGAGGTAGGAAGGCTAGTGGGGCCCCCAAAAGCAAAGGGGGCAGTAGTAGCAGGATATGCTCCCCAAGGCATCAGTCTCCCTAACAGCAGGAGGAGAGGGCTGGAAGGAATATATATTAGCCACAGGCTTAATAAATCCTTATTCCCTGGGTGATTCAGTTGGTGTTACTCAAGGGCAATTAGGCCAGCTGAGGCCAGTTAAGGTGCTTGCCCCAGTAGTTAAAAGCCTCCATTTCAGGCAGATAGGGCAGCTGGAAGGGAGCTGTGTGGAGTGGAGCTTGGTGCTATTGCTGTCATAATACCAGGTGGAATTGAGGGTAATGGGCTTAGAGGCCTGAAGGAGGACCTGGTTGCTCACGCAGTTGGGTGAAGGAGTTGTGGTAGGGGAACCTCATCCCAGATAGGGAGGATCACAGAGATGGAGAGGCTCAAGACAAGGAAGGAGGAATAACCCTCTCCCCTGGAACCAGGAAGCGGCCCACAAGCAGTGGGGCCATGGACAGGTGACCCAGGGAAGGTTGTAGGTCTCTGGGACTAAGCAGTTTGAGGGTATTTCTTGCAGGGTCCCTGGGTCAGGGCCCATGGTAGAGGGTGGGACTGGGCCCACCTGCTCCCACCCTCTGACAGCACTGGCATAGCTGAAGAAAGCGCAGGACCCACAGGGGCAGAATAGGCCTCTCTCGCCACAATACATTTTAAATATTTTGGAATTTGTTTTTGTTTGTTTCAAAAATTCCCCCTCAAAAAAAGCTACATGCAGTACATCTATCAGGGATCTCACCCCCCCCCCCCCTTGTAAATGTGAGCACCCCTCCTAATTTCAATTTCTGGGGAAAACACTGAGTCCAATGTTGGGCTGGCAGAGGGCTGCGGGTCAGGACTGAGGAACACTAGCAGAGATGGGGGGGCAGGGTGGAGCTGGGAGCTGGGGTATTAGGGGGCTGTAGGTCAGGCTTGGCCAAATGTTGGTGCATTGTTTTCCTGGGAGCTCTATTCATGGATTCCTTGCTGGGCACCGAATTACACTTCAGCATCTCCTTGCTACTTTCTCACCTCTTTATTTCCATGCAGGACACCTGGTTGGACTTACAGGGTGAGACAGAGGAGACATGGCCCAGTCCAATAGACCAGTGGTGGTAAGTGGAATCCCGTGCAAGGCAGGAACCCCAGGGGCATGACCCTGGGCATTCCCCACCCCTCCCCCCTTCAAGACTGTCCCACCCCCTGGAGATAGGGCTGCAGACCCAGGACTAATCGAGGAAATGTCACAGCAGAAATCTCCCAAGGTTGCCCCATTCCTATCTCAGGTGCCTGGGCACTGTTGGAGCTGGGTTTTTTTTTCTAACATGAAAGATTCAGAAAAGATCAGTGGTCCAGACCCCAGCTGGCGCGTATCACCTGTAGCTCCACAGGGCTGAGAGAGGAGGAGCTGTCATGGTCCTGAGAGATTCACCCCTGGTGTCACTGAAACATTTTGCCCAGGATAAAAACAGAGAAGTCTCCTGATGTGCCCCCTTCCAACCCATGTGGTCTTCTCAAGCTGCCTTGATCCTATTCTCAACTCCTCCCCTCCCTCCCTTTCCCTTTGTCTCCACCCCAGGCCTTCACGCCAGTCACTGGGTCACTGGTCCCTCGGAAGGACTCCCACGGCACCGATGTCTTCCGCAACGACAGGGGAGACTGCGTCGTCCGCTCCGACCTGGGCTGCTACCTGCAGGCCAGTGATTTCCTGGAAAAAGGGGGCAACATCACCATCCACCGACTGCACCCCTTGTGCCAGGGCGGGGACCACTATGTGGGCAGCCGGCAAGAGCACATTGCCTACATCATCAAGGGCAGCTCCTACCGGGTGGTGAAGGACATGAGCACAGACGAGGGAGCCCAGCTCTACGAGCTGCATCCCCGGTGCTGTGGCGGGGACCACTATGGAAGGGCGGGTGGGATGTTCTGCATCATTTTCCAAGACCAGGGTGTAATCCGCTGTGTGACTGATCTGAGCACAGGTCAAGGCGAAAAAGATTCCATCCTGCACCCTGACTGCCGCAAGGGGCTCTACTACTACGGGATAGGTCCGTTCCTAACCCTGATCAGGATGGACGAGAAGTGGGGGGGCTCAGTTCTACCTGTATGAAGACACGAGTAAAGAGAAGCTGATCTCCTTCTACTCCATCCACCCCGACGTGCTGAACTTCTTCCCCGGCGGGCTGGCCCTCACCAAGGGCGCCTCCACTGGCGGCTGGGAGTGCATCAAGACCCTGCACAACGACTCAGACTCCTCCATCATCTGGGCCAACAAGGTCTCCCGCAAGGTGGGTTATGCCAAGCAGCATATGTCCAGCATCGAGCACAACTGGAGCATCTCCGCTGAGATGTCCCTCAAGGCTGGAGAACTCATCGAACTCATCACCAAGGCCCAGTTATCCCTCAAGGCCGAGTACGGTGGGAGAAGCATCTCCACAGAGCAGGAGGACTGGAACGAAACCCGGGAAGAAGAAGAGTCAGTCCAGGTGACCCTGGAGCCCCAAAATAACCTGTACATCTGGCAGTACCGTATTGGCCTAGGCCAGGAGCCCGTCTTGTTCTGCAGGGACGTCCACTTCACCAAAGAAAACAACCCACCAGACCACATCCCGCTGCCTCAGTTGCCCTGAGCACCATGATGTGCTGGATGTGGGTATCTGAGATTCTTTCCCCTAGTCCTGCCCTTTCAGATCTCTCCCTGAGCTGCCCCAAATTTCTCCCACTTCATCCCAACTATTTTTCTGATTTTCCTCCAGTTCCCAGATTTACCCAAATATTATTTGCAATGAAGATGGCTTTATTCAACATCCTTCCCTTCCTACTATTATTATTACAGATGGCTGAAAAATGTTTGATTTTTCCTTTGGAAAATTTAGACTTTCTATTTAGAAATTAAAAATGACTAAAAACTGCTGAAACACCATAAAATTGGGCAGAGAAGTGCTGAAAACTGGAAAAGAAATTGGCAAAAACATGCCAAAAGCTGAAAAATTATGGCAAAAAGGGACAAAAACAAAAATATATCTTGTGAAAACTGACAAATGTTTTATTGGTTTTCAGGTTTTCTGATGAAAAAAAACGACACTGTTTTTGAGAGAAGCCTTCTTCCCAGCTTGGAAACCTAGTTCATGTGCTGCCTGTTCACCAGTTTCTTTCTAAATCTAGTTACAGTGCAGATGGTAGCCTATACGACTAGCCCACTTGCTTGTACATATATACCTTTCCTTATAGATTTAAATATTCTTGTTATATTATACTAGAGTCATAAATTCATATTAAAATATTATAGCTGTAATGCAAGATACCTCACAGGCCACATCCTGTATGAAAGCTAAGCAGTTAGTATACATCTGGTTAGGATCTTTGGCCCAGATCAGCAATGGTGAGTTAAAGGATAAGACCTACATAGTTATAACCTTTATCCTAGATAAGTCAGGAGGCATCAGGACAGCAGGTAGCTGTTTTAGGTTATGGCCTGAGTAAACTTCACAGATACACTACAAAACCCACAAAAAGGCCAGAAATAACACAGGTGAGATGAGTGAGCCATCTGGAACCGTCTGGGAAGGATGTGGATATGTCATTAATATGCACAAACCTGCTAGCCTATAGAATAAATGTGCCCTAATAGTTTGGGGGTAACGAAGCCAAGTTTGGACTTTGAAGGAGGACCCGTATTGTTCAGGGTGTAAGAAGGGGCAAACCATCTTACCTGGGGCAATCGTCAGCTACTCTGTCTTTAAAACATCTTTTAGTTATGGTGTTAAATGAACAACAAAAGATTTTATACTGCATATTATTGGTAGTGATAGTCTTAGCCTTCTAGCTCTCGAGCATTGCCTGGCTTTCCACCCCTCTAATCAAAAGTTGAGTACCTGGACATTTCTCAGCTAGGTCATCAGGGAAGGGTGTGAGTGCATTTAAACCAAAGCATCCCATATAAATATATATATCGTGTGTGTCTTTAAAATAGAAGTGGAATCCTATCCATAATCCATATAATTATTCATTTTCTTTTAATCAGTCATTTGTCTACAGTTTGTTATCATAAGAAAAGGTTCTATAATTATACAAATCCAGCTATCAGTGTGAACATTCCTGTCGTGCACCCTGGGAGTCCCTGTAAAAAATCTTCTGGAACCTCATTCCAGGATGAGAATCTCATTAGTTTCTGAGGTGGTACCTGCAGCAGTGAGGTCACTAGGGGGCAAGTGATGGGATGGAGGTGGTGTCTGCAGCAGTGTGAGGTCACTGGGGTGGGGGGATGGAGCGGGGGGGGGCTACCTGCAGCAGCATGATGTCATTGTCCAATGTCTCGTCACTGTAGTCTGGGTGTTAGTTTCGGCAACGTACTGGGATCTCCTGCCTCCCAGGCTCCTTTATTGCAATGGTGTGGGTGCCCAGCAGCACTGTGATGTTGCTGTGAAATACAAGGGTGCAGTTGCTGTAGACGGGCCAATACTGTGGATTCTGTCATGGGTCATTAAAATTATTGAAGTGAATGGATCTAACAGCCACCTTGCTCTCAGGGTCCATGCACAAAGGCCCATGTGCCAGGGTCTCTCTCCTCTAGGGGGGCACAGCTTTGACCTGGCCTGAGAAAGGGAAAGGTGGGGGGGAGGGGATCCTGCATTTCTTACCCCAGGTTGAAGTTACAATGAGCTGCTGTAACCACCACGTCCTCCTGGATCAGGAAACCTCCACACCTGCCGCCTCCTGCCTCTTTGTTCACAAAGGCCATGAAGGGTCTGCAGTGAGTCCAGGCTTCCTGTACCCTGATGATCTCTTCTGGCAGAGCCCCCAAGAGAACACGTTAGTGCAGCCCCCTGATCCAGCAAGCTGGTGTAACCCTCCCCTTATCGAGTACAGGACCCCTTGTGCCAGGTGCTGCCCAGACGCAGCGTGAGAATCCCTGCTCCAGAGAGTTTGCCTAGGCAAAGGACGGAGCTTTCTCCCCATTTCACACACTTGGAAATCCAGGCACAATGAGATAAAGCGACTCACTCCACATCACTGGCTTAGAGAGCAGTAGAATTGGAAAAGGAACCCAGGAGTTCTGATGCCCAGCCCCCTCCTCTAACCACTAGACTGCACTCCCCTCCCAGAGCCATACACTGAACACAGGAGTCCTGCCTCCTAGCTCCCCCACTCTAAGCCAGAGGCTGCCCAGATCTGCATTTCCTGGTTAGACAGCAACTGTTCACATCAGCCCTTACTGAGCTTCTCTGTGCCAGCCCTCTCAAGTGATGTCCCCAAGGCCCAGGGGCTGCTTAGCTGGTTGATGGAGACACACTAATGGCTCTGTTGGATGCATCTCACTCTGGGGACAAGCCGGGTTTTGCAGACAGCTCCGATGGCACTAGGCACCGCTCCCCATGGGGCTGGGGGGGCCTATCCCCTGTGTACTCACCAGCCAGAGCACCGGGGGGCAGGGGAAATGCCACGGGGAGCAGAAACGGCAACAGCATTGTCAGAGAGAGTCTGGAGAACGGGGCAATGTGTCTATAGCTGGGGTCATTTATAGACCTGTGAGTCATTCTCTAGCTGCCCTGCAGAGCTAGCAGAGAGCAATCCTTGGGGCTTTGCATATCTGGGGCCCTGCACCCCCTGGGGACTGTGCACATCTGGGGCCCTGCAGGTCCCTGGCGTGGGGGTCTTTCCTTCTCAGCATTTGGACCAGCCACCAAACCACCTGGGGGAAAGGAAGAAAAAGGGGAGTCACCGTCTTGGGCCCCTCAGCCCCAGAGTCCATTCTGGGAGGGGCCACAGGCATTGCAGGGCAGCGCTCACCCTGGGCAGTGCCCTGCAGCCATGCCAAGCGGGGGAACATGGCCCAGCTGCTAAGAGGAGGGGCCCCATTTGAGGCCCATGCTGTGGATAATCCGGCCTCATCTCAGCATCGCTCAGCACTGGGAGGGCTCCTGTGTGCGGCTGTGACCGTCACAAGGCACAGGCTGGCTGACCCACTTTCCTGCTGTCTTGCAAAGCATTGTCCCACACCTGCCCCCTCTGTCCAGGATCAGTTGCAGCCAGGGGCCCTCCACACGGGGGCACATCTGGACCCTGGCCAAGCCAGGAGCCTTGCACATCTGGGGCAGAGCTGAGCCTTGGTGCAGCTTGCACGACCTCCCTGCTCCATGCACGCAGCTGGTGGAGCGTGCAGCTAGTGCTTTGCCGACCATGTCCTGCAGACGTCTGTCTCGGAGCAGTGATGGGGGACACACCGCAGTGTGATGTTTCCACCTGCCGGGTCCGATCTGAGCTATTTCAGTTCCTGGAAACCCCACCACATGGGCTGGGAGGAGGGGGGTGGAGATCAAGCCCTGCTGGAGGCTGCCTCTTCTAGGGCCAGACATAGGTGAGGCCGCACCTCACTGGGACCCCCTGTGCCCCTGGTATCCATGCACCGCTGGGTATGGGGCACATCTGGAGTGGAGCTGGGGGAGCTGCCAGCAGCTAACAACAGAGTCTCAGCTCTCGCCCCGGCTTGGCGCTGTTGAGGTGGGAGTTGTGGTGTGACCAAGACTTTGCTTCCGGTGAGGACCTGCCCCTTGATACTTCTCAACTGCCCCCTCCCACAGTGTGGGTGTGAACCGGGAGGAGGGGCATGGGTCCAGGAGACCAGATACCTCCATCTGTGACAGGACCGCTCTCCACAGACATCTGGAGTGGGGGGAGAAGAAAGCCAGCCAGCCAGTCTTCGCCTAAAGGGGAAAGGCTCCGTTCCCCACCCCCTGAGTCAGCCAGTCTTGTATGGGAGCCGGCACCGCTTAGAGGGAAAGGCTCCGTATCCCGTTCCCCACCTACCTCACATGGAGGGCAGCTGTGTAGTAAGAGGCTGGATCCCTGCAAAGCTGTTCCCATTGCACTGGGTAGGGGGCTGCGTGGACTCTGTCATGTCCTTGTTCCTTGCCATACGTACCAGGGAACCATTTCATGTTCGGCAATTGTGAGCATCTGGCCAACCCCCCGCTGGGAGATGCAGGGCTCTGAGTTTTCATGGGATTGCGCCCTTGCAGTTGACAGGCTGAGCTGGGAATTTTAAAGGGGGATCAGGATGTTACGGGCCCAGGGCCCACTGAAAGTCGATGGGATTTCAACATCTCCCTCCTGAATGGGGCTTTCAAAGTCCCAAGCCAGGTGTCTGCAATAGCGATAGCCAGCTGCAAAGGCCCTGCAGGGAATGAAAACCCCAGGATGGCTGAATGTCGCTAAACTCTGTTGACACCGGCAGACTGAGGATAGGAGGTTCCAGTAACAAGCCAACACAGCAGAAGTGAAGGCGCCAACGGAGGTGAGATCCTGCAGCTGGGTAATGCTGTCTGGAGATGGCTGGATACAGGGGATGTGGGGATGGAGGGATAGATAGAAAGATTGAGGATTCTTGGGTATCAAGGGAGGGATAGAGGATATGGGTGGGAAGGAGGGAGGGATAGAAATGGGATGTAATTTAGTAGTGCAAAGTGCAAGCTCATGAGTTTAGGGACTAACAACAAAGAATTGTTGCTGTAAGCTGAGGATGCATCAGCTGCAAGTGACAGAGGAGGAGAAAGACCTGGGTGTATTGGTTGATCGCAGGATAACTAGGAGCTGCCAACGTGATGTGGCCAGGAAAAAAGCTAACGCTGTCGTCGGATGCAACAGCAAGGTATTTCCAGTAGAGATAGGGAGGTGTTAGTACCATTATACAAGGCGCTGGTGACACCTCAGCTGAGATACTGTGTGCAGTTCTGGTCCCTCATGTTTAAGAAAGATGAATTCAAACAGGTGCAGAGAAGGGCGACTAGGATGATCCGAGGAATGGAAAATGTGCCTGGTGAGAGGAGACTCAAAGAGCTTGGTTTGCTTAGCTTGACCAAAAGAAGAAGGCAGGGAGAGATGATTGCTATCTATAAATACATCAGAGAAGGGAGAGGAGTTACTGATGTTCAGCGCCAATGTGGACAATGTGGATGGCTCTAAACTGGCCATCAGAAAGTTTCGGCATGAAATTAGGCACAGGTTACTAGCCATCAGATGAGTGAAGTTCTGGAATAGCTTCCCCAGAGGAGCAGAGGGGGCAAAACACCTCACAGGCTTCCTGACTGAGCTGGATAAGCCTATGGAGAAGAGGGGATGGTAGGAGACATCTACAATGGCCTATGGCCCATCGGCAATGGACATTTGCAAATATCTCCAAAGCTGGTGCTGGGACACCAGATGGGGAGGGCTCTGGGTCACGACAGAGAATTCTTTCACCAGTGTCTGGCTGGTGGGTCTTGCCCACATGCACAGGGTCTAACTGATAACCAGATTTGGGGTTTGGAAGGAATTCCCCCCTAGATTAGATTGGCAGAGACGCTGGTGGGTTTTTGCCTTCCTCTGAAGCACGGGTCAGGGGTCACTTGCAGGGTTCAACTAATATCAGTAACTTGATGTCTTTACGCCATCATCTGAGGACAGCAGTAACTCAGCCAGAGGTCAGGGGATTGTTGCAGAAGTGGGCCCTGGAGATAGGGCTGCAGGCCCAGGACACATCCAGGAGACATCGCAGCACCCACCTCCCAGGGCTGGGGGTCCCAAAGCACCAGCAATTCATACATGATCAGCTCAGACGGTGCGAATGGGCCATAGCTCCACTAGAATCAAAGAGGAGCCACTCTGGATTCACTCCTGGTGTCACTGCAGAGTCCATCCACTAATAGAAACAGGGTGATCCCCATCTGGGGACCTTCCTAGACCCCATGGGGATATGAGCGTCTCCAGGTGCCTGGATCCCTTAGCAACCTTCATCTGTGTCATCAGGGTGACTCTTACCAGCTTGTAAAGGACTTGAGCACAGATGCCGAGGCCAGGGTCCGTGAGCTGCATCATCACTCAGTGGTTATGGGTTCCACATCATCTTCCTAGAACGGGCTGTCATGCGCTAGGTCCTGGATCTCAGCGTGGATGAAAAGAGGGAGGACATTCCCCTGCTGCCTGAATACTGCCAGGGGCTCTGCCACTTCAGCTATGTTCTACTCACAGCCCTGATCGAGATGGATGAGAAATGCAGGGTTCAGTGCTACACGTACCAAGGCATCAATACCACCCCCTTAGTCTCCATCTCCATCCACCCTGACGTGCTGAACTTCTTCCCCGGTGGGCTGTCCCTCACCAACGGCATCATCAAGCTGATCACCCAGTCCCAGTTCTCCCTCAAGGCCCAGTATGGTAGAGAAACATCTGCATGGAGCAGGAGGACTGGAACCAAGCCCGAAAAGAAGAGGAGTCAATCCAGGTGAACCTGCAGCCCTGAAAGAACCTGTACATCTGGCAGTACCACTTCGGCATAGGCCAGGAGCGCATCTTGTTCTGCAGGGATGTCAAGCTCATCAAAGAAAACAACCCACCCAACCGCATCCCGCTGCCTCTTGTCTGCTGAGCATCCATGAACATGGAGAACGCCAACACCATGATGCTATTGTTGATGTGTGTGTGAGGTTCTCTGCTCCAGTTTTGCCACTACAGATCTTTCCCTTTGCTGCCTGAAATTACTTCACCCTCTCCCAGCTGTGTCTCCTGCTGTTTTGCTTCTGGTTCCAAACCTTCTTTGCTATTTAGATGATTTCATTAACTGTCTTGTCCTTCCTGTTCATATTTTTACAGCTGGTCAGAAAATGGTGCTTGATTTTCCCACAGAAAATTTAGACATTCTATTGAAAAATCAGAACAGAAACTGGTTCGACGACGACAAAACCTCCCAAAATTGTAAACCGAAACGTGTGGGTGGGAAAAGTGTCAAACACTGAAAAATATCATCCAAGAGGCACGGAAAACAAACAAACAGAATTGCATATAGTTCTTCTAAATGGAGTGGACACGGGGCCTCTTTTTGAAGGAATTGAGGCCGCTGAAGGTACAGAGTGGTGCCCAGTGGGAATTTTATGAGTGTCTGTAGGAGTGAGAGATTCTCAGGTTGTCTTGTGTTGGCCTCGTGCAAATCAATGGGATGAAATCAGTCTCTTCAAACCCGTACTTACCGCTTCCCACTGCCCACCTCTCAGCTTGCAAACAACCCGGTTCCATGTTCAACATTTGCACCTCAGTCCCAGCCCAACCTTGGCCAGTTCCAGCTCCTGGCCATTGGGTCCCGTCCTGCCATGGTTAGCGAGGACGAAGGAATCCCTGTGCTCCAAAACACCTCCCCATGGGGGCTCAGAAAGGGGCCACTCTGCCTCATCACTGTCGACAGTGACTATCTGGTTCCTGGCACTCTGGGTGGGGCAGAGCAATGTGCAGTCTTTATCCCACAGTCTCCTGGCAAGGGCAGAGAGCAACCAACACTCTGGGGACAGACTTTTGGGCCTCAGGTGAGTGGTCGCCAATCCCAGCTGTGGGGTTGGCATTGAAGGGGGTAGGGGCACAAGGGCCCACCCTACTTCACCGGGTCCAAATCCTGGGCCCTGTTAGTGGTGGGTGGTCCCACCACTGGATCGGCAGGGAAACCAAAATCTGCTGCCTAGCTTCCCAGCAGCACAACCTGACCAAAGTCCAGGTCGCCTGAGCTACCTCCTATCACCGTCCATGGAGGATATTGAGTAGGAGCAGGGAGATGGGGACACCTTGGATATGGGCTTGGTGGACCACGACCAGAGACTATGCCCAGCTCCGGTTTCCACACCTCCAGCACGACACTGGCAAATTGGAAAGAGCTATAGGAATGATCTGAGATCTGGAGACCCTGCCTGGCAGGGGGAGCTCAACGGAGATCGAATGCCTGTGGCTATAGTGTGGACACAAAGGGCTGGAATGTTCCCCAGTCATGGCCCTACCACAGCTTTATCCAGGTGACCCCATCTCCCTGTTCCTACGCAATATCCCCCATCCAGTTTATACACCTAGGAATGGCGTCTGGCCACCCAGGTCCAGTCTGACGCTGGGAGACGTTGTGTGAATTTAGATGGACTCTATGAGCCAAATGTGTTAACATAACCCAGCCACTGTCCAACATTAAACAGTGTTTGAAAGGGCCGGGGTTTGGCACACAGGGACCTCAGCCTTCTAACAGCAAGCCAAGCACACCCTTAAACACCCTGTGAACAGTGCATTAAAGATAAAGAAAAGAAGGAAACACAATGAACGCCTCTGAAATATACAGTGTTAAGTGGGGTTTTCATTACATGATCCCGTGTTCCCTTTCCCTTCAGCTGGAGAAGGTTTTCAGAAGGAAAAACCCCTTTGTCTGACGGACTCTTGGACAGTATCAAAGCTGGCACTAACCCCCCTTCTGGGGAAAAGGGAAGTTAGCTGAGATATGCTGGAGCTGTTGTTGTTGTTGCTAAAGTCAGACCCCATTTCATCCCACGTCGTGTTTGGGATTCAGCTGGAGCTGGGTGGGGTGTTGATGTTACCTGCCTCCCGCTTTCTGGCCTGGTTTGATCTCAGGGCATCTCTCAGGAGTGGGATGGTGAAGGCCCGGGGACCCAGGAGATGGTGGGGGTGGCAGCCAGGGTGGTGATGTTTCCTCCAGTAGCCTCCGTCTGTTCTTCTTTCTCTTCTTTAGCCTTTTCTCACAAAATCTCTTTCTTCAAGGACCCAAAAAGGGCAGTGATGGGTGGAACAGCCCAGCCCCTTATATTGTTGTTCCACAATTATGCCTAAATTCTGACTCACCAATTTTGGCTCATGAACTTCCAGCTCCACATCATCTGCTTTAAACAAGCCTGATTTCAGCACGGTCCATGGATTTTATCAAAGTGGCCTTTTTGGTTTAGACTAATCTCGTATCTGTGTCTGGTTTCCTTGCACCTTTCCCACCAATATTTGTTATTCTAGGTTATCAGGAGGGTTTCACTCACTTCTTACAATTAAACTCACAATTAGGTAAATTTGTCGGCCTTGTTAGCACAACACAATCCCTCTCTGTTATGAACCAGTTCCACGCAGGATCAGACATTTGTTCATAAATTTGCAATTGCGAAAACCAAAAACTTATTTCAGTTTAAGCTTTTGGAGGGGGTGGGGGGGAAGAACTTGGTTCTATTTTAAGGATGGCAAATTCTATAGCTCACTTCCTTTGTAGCTAAAAAGAGACTGAAAACCGCTGCTGTGAGAAGTTATCTGCTGTTTGAGAACAAGGCAGATCTTATCGCTGCCTCGGCTGTGTGCCCAGAACTGACAAAGATTGAAAACATCCCCTTCCCCCTCTTTACCATTTACACAGTTAAAGCTGGACACTTATACAAAGCACCTCCCCGGCTTGTTCCCTGCGCAGCTCCAAAGGGCCAGGGAGTGGGAAGAGGCACCCGTGAGAACTGGCCCCTGCTGCTGGAATACAGGTTAAAGGTGCCCTGAACTGCCTGAGTATGGGACAGGCAATTTTCTATTTCAATAAGGGCCGTCCCTGGTAACATAGGGGGTTGGCAGGCCCAGCCGGTGCTGATAACACCAGAGCTTCTGGGCCAGAAGCACTGTGCAGCTTGAATGACTCCAGCAGCATCACTAAGGTGGTGACAACCCAGACTCCTCGATTGAAGGACACGATCCACTAAGTCCCGTGTCTCTGGAAAGTCCCAGCCGATTGTAACGAGGACTGGGAGTCACAGCAGCTCAGGATTGCTCTGCTGCACTCAGAGAAAAACCTCCCCATAAAGAAACGCACATTATAACAGAGACAGCTTGGAGCTAGCAGCAGGAGTGGTTTGATTTTTGTTGCACTGTTGGGGAACGAGGCTCCCTGTGATGCAGTGAACCGGGCAAGCAAAGGAAGGCTGATTTGTGTGCATTAGATTTTGTTCTGCTTGTGGGTCTGGGTTTCCTCTCTCGTGTTTTCTGTCAGAGCAGCAGACAGCTCAGCACAGGGAAGGGCGGCCATGCTCCCTCCAGCTCTCTTGGGCCTGGCCCCAGACCCTGTCCATTAGAGCGGCCATCCCGTCCCCTCCAGGGCAATGGTTCCTCAAGCCAAACCTGTCTCTGTCTCCTTCTGGCTCCTGTCTCTCTGCTCTGTCACCATGGCTGGTAAGTGATCCCTGGTCTCCCGGATGCCTGGGTCCCATTCCCATCTGGTCTCTCTCTTTCCTGCAGGAGTTCACTGTCTCTTCCGTTTCCAGCTCATCTCCCCGCAGGAGGCCCCTGGTCTGCCTAAGCGGCTGAATGTGTTGAGGGTGAACGATCTGGTGCTTATTGCACGTTCTTGAACGGGATGATGGCACCTTTCACAGCTCAGAAGACAGGTGACAGCTCGGCCGGTGCCCCTCACTCCTGACCTGCAGCCCCTGCTGTCCCATTCCCTGACTCATGACCCTTTCTCACCCCTCCCCACAGCCTGGCCCGCAGTGCACGTGGCCCTCGTCCCAGGGACCCAGGACCGGCCACCCCGCCTCGTCTGCCACGTGACGGGGTTCTACCCCCGTGACTTCGAGGTGACCTGGTAGCGGGAGGGCCAGGAGGCCCCGAGGGAGCAGGTGACCATCGGGATCCGGCCTAACCCAGACCCCACCTTCCAGATCCGGGTGTCCATCAAGCTGAGGCAGGAGGAGGTCGTCCCCATGGAGCACGTGTGTGGGGTGAGATACAGCAGGCTGGGGGACGCCCCGCTGAGGGTGACCTTTGGTAAGTACTGGGGGAGAAGGGTGGGGGAGCAGTGGGGCACTCCCTAATGATGGGGGGGGAAATGGGGGAGATGGACATAAGAGGTGGAAGATGGAAGAGAGTGGTGGGAAATGCAGAGGGGGAGTTTGGGGGGCGTAAAGGATGGGGTAGACAGAGAGGCACTGGGGGAGAAGGAGATGGAGAGAGGCTTTGGGGGGGCTTAGGGGAGGGGAGGCAGAGAAGGGGGTGCAGCTTCAGGGCAGACACATGGGTGGCAGGGAGAGCTGCCTGACTGCGGAAGGGGGTTGCTAGCCCAGGTCTATTGGGGCAGAGGGCAGGACCCATGGGAGAGGAGGATCACAAGGGCTTTGGGGGGTCCATATCTCAGTCTGTCTCGGGGCATTTCCAGTTTCCCAGGCCACAGACCCGGCGGGTCTCCTGGTGATCGTTGCTGGCACCCTCCTTGGCTCAGGATTGGTCCTGGGAGCCTGGGCCCTGGGCTGTTACCTGAGGAGGAGGAAAAATGAGTGATGCTTCCATCACAGCGCCCCCCGGATCCCCTTCCGCTCCCCACACCTGCCCCCCTCACAGAACCCCCTACTCAGCCCCCACCACCGACAGTACATCTCCCCATCCTGAGCACCGTGCCCCTATCTGAGCCCCCCATCCTTCCCCCTGCAGCGCAGTGTCCCCTAGTGTCCCCCACTGAGCCTTCTCACCATCGTGTGAGATCCCAGGGTCTCCGTGCTGAGCCGTGGCTGGATATAGGGGTCGTGGCAGAGGTTCTCGTTGTTGCCCCCACACATCCTGGCTGCAGGAGGGCAGGAGCGAGCCCCTGTCAGGTGGTCTCCAGTTGAGTCAATTCCTGTTTGGGCTTCCCCTGCAGGGGTCCAGAAGGGGCCATATCGCCCAGCACAGACACAGCCGGGGACCCTCGACTCTGCTTCAGACACGGCTGAGCCAGCAGCAGGTGCCGTGTCCATGGCACCTTTTTGCCCAGATGCTGCTGAGTGACCAGATGTGGAACCAGCTGTTCCAGGACTAGCGACCTGGACTGGAGCCACATGGGCCATGGGAAGGTGCTGCGGGGTGGCAGATAAGGTCAGAATCCCTGAGGTCACATGGTGGGGTGTACCTATCCATCGTGTGCTCTTTCCCACCTTCCAGTCACGCTGTGCCCTATAGCTTCCCACCCCCCAAATAAACTTCCCTTCGATTCCATTCTCTGTCCCCACTCAGGCAGCAGCACCACAATCAGTCTCCATGGGGGAATTTGTGGTGCATTTTTGATGCACGACGCAACAGTACAATTTTCACTTTAACAAAGTTCTTTTGTTGGAGCCATGTCATTGTCTTGGTTTTCTTGGATGCTACCCATGGCTTCCTCTGTGCAGCTCTTCAGACTGCGGAAGCAGGTGGAGATTGTCTCATTGTATTTACTTTTCACCTTTCATGGTAGGAAATTAATTTTGGCTGGTACATTTAAAATGTATGTGCTACATAGTAGGTATATAGACTGGTTATGTACATTGTATATATTGTATTATATAAAATGGTTAAGAACTCTTTTAACACCCGTTGTTTTGTTGCTTCTCAGAATATGATGCTTTCGATGCTCATTCTGGCATTGCTCATGTAATAGATCGAGTAATTCTCCTGCTGCCTTCTGTTGAAATGCTTGGTCATGTTCCCACAGCGTCTCTCTCTCCGTTTGCTTTCAGAGTGACGCACTAGTCCGAAACATCTCGACTCCCCTCCAGATTCCACCAAACTGCCTTCATTTTCTTTGCTGCCCCACCTTGGCATGCTCCTCAATTAGAAAAGTTTCCTTTTTTGTCGATAAAGTCTTTTTGCTATTTTGCGCGCATTTTGGACCGAACCCTAATGACTGGAGAGCGGGCAAATTTTACACTTGGCAAAATAATAAACTAAATATCATTAAACAACCATATACAAGAGTGAAATTCTCTAGATTGCAAAATAATGCAACAAATGGCTTAGTGTTACACCTATTGAAAATACCATTTAATATTATATTAATATTATTTAATTTCTTAATATGCCAAGTGTTAAATTTCCCCAGTCCTGCAGTCACTGGGTTTCCCATGTTACCTGTCAGCTCTGTGTTCCTGAGGAACCCTGGCGCAGTACCCAACCTGTATCTGACTCACGAAGAACTCCCCCCGCCTCTACCTGAACCAGAACTGATCAAAAGAAAGACTTACAAAGAGCAATGAAAAGGCAGTGGGAGATGCACCTAAGCCCCTCCGGACAAGGGTGACAGGATTAAGGCAACTCCCCTAGCTTCATTTGCATCAAAGATGGGAGAGGGAGGCATCTCCATTAGCATTCAGAGCAGAGAACAGGGGTTCCAAGGCAGGGACTGCACTGAACTCTGTGACCAGAGAAGTAGGGAAGCATGTCATGATGGGGGAATCTCTGCTCCTAATGTTAATGCACACCCCCAGCTCAGCATTTATCAGACTAATACTAGGAATGAATCATTTATGGGTATCTCAAATACTGAATCTGCCTGATTGCACTGTGAGCTCCCTCAAAGGAACACCACCCATAGCCAGGAATGACCAGTTCCTATTGTCCAGCCTAAACAAAACAACTCTGGGATACACCTTTGAGTAATCGTTTACCCATCCTCTCCCATGTGGTTCAGCTTGGCTGCTGCAGTGGCTGCTCCAGGTTTTGTGGCTCAGCAAGGTCATTGAGGGCCTGGGAAGATGATGTGTCAATTGTGTAACTTTTATTTGGAGTCAGACAAAGCAGGGTGAGGAATGACCCAGCAAACATAGTGGGGAAGGCGGGTGGTGGAACAAGGTTGGTTCTGACTGGAGGGAGATCTCAACTTGATTGGTTGTTTTTTCATTTCTCTGGAACAACAGTAGCTCTCTGTCTATCTTTCCTTCTGCAATATCCATGTCTCTATCTTCTTATCTGCCATGTCCATCCATTCATCCATCCTTCTGTAATGTCCATCCATCCCTCTACAATGCCCGTCTCTCTCTCCAGTCACGCTAGAGGAGATGGATGCTTCCCTCTAAGGTTTCAGTTTGTGAAGAGTTTTCTTGAACCAGGAGACGTATTTAGAGACCCTGGTGAACACGCTGGGTGCTGACCCATCAGCTCTGCCATAGGAGCTGATACCCGGGCCTTCCCATCACAGACTGGGGCCCACCAGAGTCGCCCTGAGAAGCAAATACCAAGGGCAGGGTTATAGCTGTCCAAGCAAAGATTGAGGGGTGGCTGCGTTCTCTATTCACGTTCCAGGGACAACGAGAAACATCACAGACCAGGTTTGTTCGAAAACATGGGATTAGGGTTAGAGTTATGAGTTAGTTTTATGGTAAGAGGTTACAGTTATTGGATATGGTTATGGGTTAGGTTTATGGGTTAATGTTAGTGTTAGGGGGTACGTTTGGGTGTTTGTTTAGGTGGTAGAGTTTTGGTTAGTGTACGGGGTTAGGGTTAGGGGGTATGATTAGATTTAGAGGTTAGGAGTTAGAGTTAGTGGTTATGGTTAGGGGTTAGTTTTAGAGGGTAGGGGTTAGGGTTAGCTTTATAGGATGGGGTTATGGTTAGGGGTTATGGGTTATGGTTAGGGGTTAGGGTTAGCAGTTAGGGTCACAGTTTGGCATTGGTGTTATGGTTAGGGATAAGGATAGATTTAATGGTTAGGTTTATGGGGTAGGAGTTAGGGTTAGCATTATGGTTAAGGGTTGGGGTTACGGTTAGGGGTTAGTGGTTAGGGTTAGGTTTAGGTGTTAGTATTAGGGGTTACATTTAGGGTTATCAGTTATAGTTAGGGTTAGTGTTTATGATTAGCAGTTAGTGTTAGGGGTCAGGGTTTGGGTTAGTCATAGGTGTTATGGTTAGGTATTAGAGTTACGGTCAGGGGTTAGGGTTAGTGTTAGGGCTTAGTATTATGTTTCTCGGCTATGGTTAGGGGTTAGAGTCAGGGATGGGGTTTAGGGTTAGGGCTAGGGGTTATGGTTAGGGTTAAGGTCAGGGAAATGGGTTATATTTAGTGTTTTGGATTAGGTTTTATGGGTAGGGGTTAGTGTAAGGGATTAGGGTTAGGAATAGGTATTATGGTTATGGGTAGGGTTAGGGTTAGTGGTTAGGGGTTAGTGGTTAGGTTTAGGGTTGAGGTAGGGTTACCATTAGGTGTTATGGTAATTTGTTAGGGTTAAGGTTAGGGTTAGGGTTTAGTGATTTTTGGTTAGGATTAGGTGTTATGATTTGGGGTCAGGTTTTAGGTGTTAGGGTTAGTGATTATTATTAGGGGTTAAATTTAGGATTATTTTATGATTAGGGTTAGCATTAGGTTTCTTGGTTAGGGGTTAGGGTTAGGGGTTAGGGTTAGGGTTAGACATAGGTTTATGATTAGGGATTAGGGTTAAGGTTAGGAATTAGAGTTAGGTTTCTTGGTTATAGTTAGGGGTTAGGTTTTAGTGTTAGACTTAGGGTTTAGGGGTTAGTTCTGATGGTCAGGGGTTAGGGTTAGCGTTTAGTTATTGGAGTTTTCATTAACTTTAAGGTTAGGGTTCTGGGCTGTAGTTTGGGGTTAGGGTTTATAGTGCCGGCGAGACACATCACAGACTGGGTTTGCTCCAAAACATGGGATTAGGGTTAGTGTTAGGCCTAGGGGTTAGTGTTAGGGTAAGAGGTTAGAGTTATTGGTTATGTTTAGGGGCTAGGGTTATGGTTATAGTTAGGGTTAGGTGTTTATGTTAGTGTTAGGGGGTACGTTTAGGGGTTTTGATTAGGGGTTAGAGTTATGGTTAGTGTACGGGGTTAGTGTATGGGGTTATGATTAGATTTAGAGGTTAGGTGTTAGAGTTAGGGGTTAGAGTTAGTGGTTATGATTAAATGTTAGGTTTAGCAGGGAACGGGTTAGGGTTAGTATTAGGGGTTAGGGTATTTTTAGGGTTAGGGGTTATGGTGGAGGTAGGGTTAGGGTTTGGGGTTAGGGATTAGGGCTAAAATTAGGTTTAGGGGTTAGGATTAGCGTTTGGCATTGGTGTTATGGTTAGTGGTCAGGTGTTAGGCTTAGGGTGAGGATTTAGGGTTAGGTGTTAGTATTAGGGGTTAAATTTAGGGTCATCAGTTATGGTTAGGGTCAGTGTTTATGGTTCGGGATTAAGTGTCAGTGTTTCGGTTAGGGGTCAGGGTTACGGGTTAATATTAGGGTTAATAGTTAGGGTTAGTGGTTATGGTTAGGGTTAAGGGATATGGGTTATGGGAAGTGGTTAGGGTTAGGGTTAATGGTTAGGCATTATTTTTAGGAGTTAGGTTTTATGTTTAGGGGTTAGTGTTAGCGGTTAAGGTTAGGGTTAGGCATATATTATATGGTTAGAGATTAGGGTTAAGGTTAAGAATTAAGGTTAGGGTTATGGTTCTTGGTTATAGTTATGGGTTAGATCTTAGTGTTAGACTTTGAGGTTAGTGCTGGGGGTCAGGGGTCAGGGTTGGGGTGAAATTTAGTGTGATGGGTTGTAGTTCGGGATTAGGGTTAGGGTTTATTGTTAGAGGTCAGTGTTAGGGGTTAGGGTTCGGTTTTGACATAGGTGCTATTGTTAGGGTTCAGATTAGTGGTTAGTGGTTAGATTTATGGGTAGGGTTTAAGGTTAGCATTATGGGTTAGAGGGTTATAGTTAGGGTTAGGTTTAGGGTTGGGGTTAGGGATTGGGGTTAGGAGTTATGGTAAGAGTTAGGGTTTAGATTAGGGGTAGGGCTAGAGGTTAGGGTTATGGTAGGTATAGGGGTTATGGATGGTCTTAGTGTTAGCATTAGGCTAAATCTTAGGGTTAGCTGATGGGGTTATAGTTTGGGGTTAGAGTTAGGGTTTAGTGATTAGGGTTAGGTGTCATGGTTAGGGGTTAGGTGTTAGAGTTTGCATTTCTGGGAAGCGGTTAGTATTAAGGGTTTTGTTAGGGTTATTGTTAAAGGTTAAAGTTAGGATTTATGATTAGGGATTAGCATTAGAGGTTAGGGATAGGTGTTATGGTTCGGGATTTGAATTAGGGTGTGGAGGTAGTTATGGGGTTAGGGTTATGTTTCTGGGTTATGGTAGGGGTTAGGAGTAGGTTTAGGGGTTAGGTGTCTGGATTTGGGTTAGGTTACAGGGTTAGTGGATAGTACTGGGTTTAGGGGTTATGGTTAGGGGTTATGGTTAATGGTTTGGGTTGTGGTTAAGGTCAGGTACATGAGTTTTGGTTAGCAGATAAGGTTAGGTTTCATGGTTAGGGTTAGGCATAGGTGTTATGGTTATGTCTTAGGGTTAGGGGTTTCTGTTCAATTTTAAGGGGTTAGGGGTATGGTTAAAATTAGGGTTTATGGTTAGAAGTTAGGGTTACTGTTAGGTCTAGGGGTTATGGTTAGGGTTAATGATTATTGTTGGAGTAGGTTTAGGGCTCGGGATTAGGAGTTACGGTGAGGGGTTAAGATTAGGGTTTAATGTGAAGAGTTGGGGTTAGGGTTAGGATTGGTATTACTGTGAGAATTAATGAGAAGCCGAACCCAAACCTTAAACCCCAATCATAACCCATAACAATAACCCTAACACCTAAAGCTAACCCCTAACTGCAAAACTTAATCCCTAACCATAACACCTATGTCTAACAATAACCCCTAACATTAACCCATAATAATAAACTCTAATCCTAACACCTAAACATGAGACATAAATCTAAAGCATTCGACCAGGTGTATTGCCCTCTAGCCCTGGCTCTACGGTTTCAGGTACAGTAATGAATGATTGCCAGAATCTATTGCTTCTTAGGAGTACCTGTGTGTTAGCAACACTAGCAGTGAGCTTGCCAAATTAATGCATCGGACAGTGAACGTGTAAACATCGACTTTAATACATGGCTTGATTTTGATTTTCAGCCTCTGGTTTCGATCTCTAGTCTTGAACCATACTGAATTCCAAGGTCTCTGTCTCTACTACGGGTGAGTCAGTGGCATGTCTGTTTGATGGTGTAGATCTAACGTACTAGGAGCCATGGGATGAGCAAAGACTATAGGTCACACAAGAACGATATAAAGAATCCAGAGAACCCACTTGATAGATGATGGGGAAAATGGCAGCTTCACACAAGAACGCTCCATGCCCAAGCCCAGTTTTGCCAGACTGGGAGACAGCAGTTCAGATAGGATGCTAGACAATGAGAAGGGAAGAATTTCCCAAGGAGT
>ML681187.1:0-23483 GCA_007922225.1 Emydura subglobosa
TACTGACCCTGCTGTCAGCTGTCCAGGGCGGTAGCTGGGTTCTGCAGGATGGACATTCTCACCTGGCCATAACTGACACTGAACTGCCCAGCTCTCTCTTCCCAGCCACAGGATTTGCATGCTCAGACCGGGCTTTAGCCCACAATTTCCTCCTAGCATAACATGCCCAGACAGGAGCTGTTCTGTGTCTTCATGGGTTTGGGGCAGTGAAGGTCCTGTCCCCATTGCAAGAGCAGACGGGTTTTTATAACCAGCTTGTGACACTCCCCTGACCCAGTTACAGCAAATTGTGCCCACACGGCACCTTTTCTGCCTCACAGCTGTGGCTGAGCTGTGTGTGTGTCTGTGTGTGTGTGTGTGTGTGTGTTTGCTCCCAGCATGCTGCCTGGCTGTGTGTGCACTGGTGCATGCTGGGTGAGTCTGGGGCAGCTCCAGGAGGAGTCAGAGAGCCCAGGGGCCATGCACACACATTGCAGCACCACTGGCCCAGGGGTCCCTGCACTCCGGGGTGTCTTACTGCACAGAGCTGGGGGGAGGCGGGCAGGAGAGTCACACAAACACCGCTGGGGGCCTGTTAGGGTCGCCACCTCTGAGATCCAAAAAACCAGGACATCTGCCTGCTCCACATACCCCTCACCTGAGCACTGTCTGCCCAGCCCACCCCGGGAGAGCACCCAGCCCCCACAGGCTCCTGCCCTGGGGCTGCCCCAGGTACCAAGCATTCCAAGCAGGACACGGCGCCAGATCTACTCTCCCCCCTACAGCGGTGACCCCCACAGCCAGTGCCTGCGTGATGGTGAATGGGCCCTGCTAGCCCGGAGCTCCCATCTCACTCCCAGGCTCCCTCTGTGCCAGCACCGCCACCCGCAGCTCCCACGTCCCACAGCCCTCGATCACCCCATGGCACAAGACCCTCCCCTCGCCCTCTGGTGCCTGCCCCTTCCCTTGCACCCCTCCCCCGCCACCTTCCACATCCCCCACCAGCCCCTGACCCTTTACTGCCCACCCCCATCCCCTGGTGCCAGCCCCTCCCTTCCCTCCTCTTAGCCCCTGGGGCCCCTCTCTTCCCTCACCCCCTTCTGCCCCCTGGTGCCTGCCCCTTCTCTTGCCCCACATTGGGCCCCTGCTGTCTGTGCCTCCCCTCACCCCCTTTACCCTCTGGGTCCCACCCCTCCCCTCATCCACCCTCTTCCCCCCTGGTGTCCACCCCCCATTACCTCTGCCCCCATAAGGCTGTCCTTTGCCACACCCCTCTCTCTGCCCCCCTTGTGCTCCCCTGCCCATCATCCCCCCCATTCTACCCCCAGTACCCGACCCTCCCCCCTCTGCCCTCCTTGCAGCCACCCCAACATTCACCCCCCTCAGCCCTCCTGGTGCCACCCCTCCACTCGCCCCACCCCCGTACCCCTGGCACCCACCCCTGCTATCCTCACCTTCTCCCCATTAACAACTGCCCCTTTCCTTGCTCCCCTGGTGCCCCTTGTGCCTGCCCCTCCCCTCACCCCCCTTGTCACATTGTCACCTGTGCCTTCCCATGCGCCCCCTTTGCCCACCTGGTGTGCACCACTGCCATTGAGATCCCTCTGCCCCGCCTGCCCCTTCCCTCACCCCCTCTAGTGTCCTGGAGCCAGCCCCACCTTTCACTGCCCCTCTGCCCCCTCGAGCCCACCCCTCTCCTCCTTCCCTGCCCCTTGGAGCCCCCTATTCCCTCACAACTCTCTGCCCCCTGGTGCCCACCCCCCCTCTGCCTCTCGACGTCTGCCCCTTCTACCGCTCCCTCTAGTCCTCTGGGGCCAGCCCCTCCTTTCACTCCCCCCTCTGCCTCCCTGGGACTCCTCTTCTGCCTTAGCCCCCCCCGACACCCGCCCCTCCCATCACCCCCACTGCCCCCGGCTCCTGCCTCACTCTGTGCCCCTGCTGCCTGCCCCACTCCTCCCCTCACCCCTGGCACCTGACCCTCCTCTTCACTCCCCTCTGCCCCCTACACGCCTCCCTCTCCTCATTCCCCTGCCCCTTGGAGCCCCCCATTGCCTCACACCCCTCTGCCCCCTGTTGCCCCCCTTCCCTTGCTTCCCTGTGCCCTCGGGTCCTGCCCCTCCCTTCACCCCCCTCTGTCTTCCTGGTGCCTGCTCCTTCCCTTCCCCCACTGCCCTTGTGCCTGCCCCTCCCCTCTGCCCTCCTCTGCCTCTGCCAGCATCAGCCTGTCCCCCCCCCCCCCGTCCCTGGGCTGCCCTCCCCCACCCCGCCCCTCCCCCGCTCCTGCTCTCCTTCCCCTCAAGTTCGCTCCCATGGGCAGAGGGGCCCTGACTCCCCTTAACGGGCAACAACCCCCCCCAGCCATTAACGGGGACGCAGGTTAATTTCCCTTTGATCCCGTGACCAGCCCCTGCCCCGGCCCTGACTCTGTGACTCTCTCCCCAGTGGACGTGACTCTGGATCCAGACACGGCAAATCCCGAACTCGTCCTGTCTGAGGATCGGAAACGTGTGAGAGACGGAGACACACGCCAGGATCTGCCCTACAGTCCTGAGAGATTTGATACTCGTCCCTGTGTGCTGGGCGCTGAGGGGTTCCCGGGCGGGAGGCATTACTGGGAGGTGGAGGTGGGAGACAAGCCTGGCTGGGCTCTGGGGGTTTGTAGGGAATCTGTGAGCAGGAAGGGGTGGGTCACAACCACACCTGGGAATGGATACTGGGCCGTGTGGCTGTGGGATGGGGAATACCAGGCCTACACCTCCTCCTGGACCCCCCTCCCCGTGAGCGTCAGGCCCACCCGGGTGGGGATTTTCCTGGACTATGAGGCGGGTGAGGTCTCATTTTACAATGTCACTGACAGGTCCCAGCTCTGCACTGTCACTGGCACCTTCTCCGGGACGCTTCGCCCTTATTTCTATCCTGGTCCCAGTGCTGGGGGTAAAATCGCGGCTCCCCTGATCATCTGCCCGGTCCCAGCCCAGGCCGGAGGGAATCTCTGTCCCTGACAGCGACACCCGCGGCAGAGACTGTCCCCTCCCAGCACTGAGCAGCCCCCAGGCCTGTGCCCAGGGGAGGGGCTAAAGGGCATCAGCAGAGAAGGGGGTGGAGGGATCCGGCAGTTGGGCTGTGTGGCAGGGCTGGGGGTGTCTGGTTTTGGTGGGTGCAGTGTCAGGGGTGGAGGCTGAAGGTGAGGTGGGGAGGGGGCTGCAGCAGCAGGAAGGGAAGAGCCCAGCTGACATGAGGAAAACTTTGGGGGGGATGTTCTGAGGGGGGAGGGGAAAGAGGCCCAAGGAAGAAGAGCCCCTGGCAGAAATGAGCTGGGGGAGGAGCCCAGTGAGTGCGACAGAACCAGTGAGCCAGGGGAAGGTCCCGGCATTTCCTGCCCTGGGGGAGTCTCTGCCCATGGTGGGGAGTGAAACGCCCAGGCCCTGCTGTATGGGCCGCTCTGCGCTGCAGCTTTAACCTGTATGGGGAGCTGGTCCCAGCACGATGCGGGGTGGGTGAGGGTGGGGAGAGCTGGGGGAGTGGATTCATTAGCTGGGCCCGGGGAAGGGAGGTGAGAGCCCAGCCCCAGGGCTGTGCGAGTGAGGGGCCAGGCTGGGCGAATAGGATCCATTCACAGGAAGGAGCCCAGGCAGCTTTTCCCCCTGCTGCCCATGTATTTGCTCCACCCTGGTGCAGTGTGACAAACAGCTCCTGACAAACGGCTCCCGGCACAGGGTGATCCCACTAGGAAATGCGGTACACTGACTCACAGTGGGTTTATTTGCTTGCTATATCTGCTGATGGATATTGAGGCCCTGTCATGATATGTTCACCTGCAGCCACTAAATGTTTGTTACGTATTGAGTTCCAAACAGGAAAATTGGTGAACAAGAGACAAAGCTGGAACATGAGCTGTGTGTAAGGCTGTTAGTTGCTAGCTAGTTTTTGTTTAAAAAAAAAAAAGGCCTTCTGGTCCTAAGGTGAGAAGAGCAGCCCTTTCTATTCTATTGTGCATGTTAATTTACCTAACTGGGCATCTATTGACATTGAAATTAAATAAAGATGATCAACATTTTTCTAAATTTGGATGGAAGTTTTTGCAAAAATTGTTGCTGATTTTGATCAGGAATAGAGTGGATGGATGATTTGGATGAAAAAAAAAATTGCAAGAAAGGTTCTGCATGTTTCAACCAGCTGAAAAAATGAACAGGAAGGCTGTTAAGATCTACATGGTCCAATAAAAAGGAACTTAGACGTTGTGATGAAGTGGAGATATTCTTGGGGTTTTCTTGGAGTGCTGCGTGTGTGCCTCAGTTTACCCCATATGTTACTCATGTATTTCAGTGATGGGATCAGGGTGTGTGATCATTGCAGAGGCCAGTAGAGGGCGGATGGGCCTTCCCCAGCCACAGGTCCACAGACCAGACCTCTCTGCCCTATGGGTCAACCAGCTGCAACAGGTTGTGTCAGGCAGAGACAAGGAGGAGTGGCCACCTTGACTGGGAAGGAGACCAAGGACTGGAGTGGGGACAAGTGGATGGGTCTGGGGCCATGGCTGGCTGAAAGGGCCAGTCCATCCCCCATAAGGAGGCTTGGGAGCAGGGTCTGAGCATGGGCTCTGAGGCTCCCTTGTTGGTTACTGCTGTAACTTCGAATTCATCTGCTAACAAAATCTTTTTATGCTGTGACCCTGAGAACTAATAAACCCTTCTGACTTCCACACTGGCTGTGAATCGCTTCTGACTGCAAGGTGGGGTGCATGGCCCCTTTGGGGGCATGTAAGGGCTCCCCAGGGTCCCATCCAGGGGGACCCCCGGAGGGAGCAGGGGTGCTGAACCCTCCGAGGCCAGGTTCAGGAGGCAGCTGCACTGGTGTGTGGAGACTGGGGGAAGGGGGGCGCGGGAGACAGACTCCGAGCAATAGAGTCCTGACTGGCTTTGCCCAAGTGGTTCCAGAGCAGAGCACTGTCCCTGTGTGACTCCATCACAGACGTAAACAGGAAAAATAGAACAGCAGGAATTTAGAGGAAAATCAGGGCAAATATCAATATAAAGCCTTTGGGGGGAAATATACTTTTTCAAAGAAGCAGCAGCAGCAGCATGGCATTTCCAGTGCCCTGATCTCCCTCCATTGATGTGGATGCAGCAGCAGCAGCAGAAAAAAGAAACCTACAGGTGAGATGTGGAGGAAAGTTTACCCAAACTGCTGGAAATCCAGGATTACTGCGGATGCTACAACGCCCATTAGAAATTCGATCTCCTTAATATCACTGCAGAGAATCTGTGGCCAAGCAGCGATCACAGCACAGCTAAATGGGTGGAGAAGGGCTGTAACGGTAACATTAGCCCTGAATGTGTTTGTTTGTGGGGATACGGGCTGCATGGGACCGTCCCTTTAAAGCCACTCTATTGCCATCACCCACAGGGAGCCCTGAGCAAATCGCCGCTTGAACATAGTCCGGTACAGGGCGGCTGATGAAATGTGTGTAGTTCTTTGTCACAGCCAGGCCCTGGAGAAATGTTAATTGACCAGCCCCGTGAGCTCGCTCTGCGGTAGGTGAGCCATTGCTTCTGTGTCGGACACAGAGAGACTCAGGTGCGGAGCAGTTAGGGCTGAATTCAGGAGCTGAAGCTTGGCACATAAATCAGTGTCGTAGCGGCTCAGCCAAGCTGCGCCCAGGGCTCGGCACAGACCCGGCTCCCCGGTGTAACCGCTGTGTAACCGCTCGCTGAGTCACCCGGCCCCGCGCGAACCGAACCACCGAGCGTCCCCGACGGTGCCCCCGCCTGGCTCCGTGGGGCTGCCCGACACCGAGCACAGGGAGAGGACAGAGACGGGGGTTGGGTTCGTGCTCCCGGCTCCCAGTGCTCCGCCACAGGCTGCGATGGGGTTTTGTCATATGAGGAAATTCTTTAGTACTGAGGGAAGCGGCCTGATGGTGCCGGCTCCTCGCGGGTCACCGCCGATGGAGCCGCACCGCGTCGCAAACCGCACCGCCGCTTGCGCACGAGATGTTCAGGGAAAAGCCGATCCGCAGCCCGAGTCCGGAAACGGGCGGAGCAGGAGAGACACGATCTCCCTGGCAGAGCCTAAGGCGGCGGGCGGTGAAATGAGCGGTGCGGTCGGCAGGGAAAGAAGCGAAGCGCCGGGCTGTGAAATGTCCGGCCCCGTAACGGCGCGTCTCCAAACGCAGCAGAATTTCCTCCTCTGCAAAAATCAATCGCAGCCTGTGGCAGAGCGCGAGAACCGAGAGCAGAAATCCGCCCCGCTCCGCATCTCTGCGCTCCCTGTCCTCGGTGCCGGGCAGCCCCGCGGAGCCAGGCTGCCGCCAGCGCCGGGGAAGCTCGGTGTTTCGGTGAGCGAGGGGGCGGCGGCCGAGTGACTCAGCGAGCAATGACACCGCAGTCTGCGCGCAGCCGGGGCTCTGGCTCCGGCCGGACACAGGCTCTGGACCGGCTGCGGATCCACTCAGACCTGCGGCAGCACCGCCGCGGAGCAGCGGGAGCGGGTTATTCTCGGCGAGGAAGGACGATGCTGGCAATCTGCAGTGCAAACGCTCCGCACCTACGAGCAGCCGCAGACTAGAAGTGCAGATCGCGGCTCGCAGCTTCGCCCGGCGCGTTCCCGGCTCACCGGACCCGCCAGCTGCAGCCGGGTGCGATGCAGGGTCTGCGGCGGGCGCTGAAATGCAGGAGCTGCGCTGGAAGGAGCCGAGGTAGGTTTACACGGTGTCTGTGTCCGGGGAGTCGCTCTTGCGCCCTGAGAGCGCCCTGCCCGGCGCCGCGGCATTTATCCCGGGCACCACCCGCCGCTGGGTCTGAATCGAGCCAAGCTCCGCCCGGAGCTAGGCACAGAACCGGCTCCCCGGGAGCTGGCCTGGAACTGCTCTGCCCGATGAATAACCCGGCCGCCCTCCCCCGCCGCTCGCCGAAGCAGGAAGCGGCCATGCAACGGCAGCAGCCCGGCTCCGTGGGGCTGCCAGACACAGGGAACCGGCCGAGGAGAGATGCGGGGTCGGATTCTTGCTGACGGATCCTAGCGCCCAGCCACTGGCTGCGCTGAGCGTGTGTGTGTCCGTGTGTGTCTGTGTGTGTGTGTGGGGGTGGGGGTACATATGAGGAAATGCTTTTCTATTTGGGGAAGTGTCCACATGGTGCTGGCTCCTCGCACGTCACAGCCGATGGAGCCGCACCGCGCAGCAAATCTCACCACCCGCTATCGCCCGAAACCTGGGGGAAAAGCCAATCTCCAGCCCGGGGCCGGAGAAGCTCGGAGCAGGGCGTGCTCCGCTGGGATCAGGCAGCTCTGGGGGGGCCGGGCGGCGGGTTTGCGGGGCTGGCCCCTGCCCCCTGTGCAGATCGTCTGAACCCGGCCAGCTTCTTTCCCAGCTGAACACCTGCCCCGCCTCTCCCGCCGCCGGGGCCCTGAGCCCTCGATTGCTGCTCCGAGAGCCGGAGCCCAGGAGCACAGAGCCCAGCTCCCAGCTCACAGCTCGCCCAGCTGGTTCCCGTCGAGCGGTGGAGCCACGTGCGAGCTGTGCTGTGCGGTGAGACGGGAGGGGAAATGCAGCGTCTGCGGTGCCATGAGCCGCGGGAGATTGACGGTGTCTGTGTCCGGCGGAATCTCCCCCTGTGCACGGAGAGCCCCTGCCCGCCGCCTCCACCTTTATCCCGGGCCACACCCGCCCCTCGCTCGGAAACGTGCCCAGCGGCGCCCCCGCCTAGGCACAGAACCGGCTCCGCGGCAGCTGCTCGCGACTTGCTTGCTGCCTCGCCCGGCCCCGCGCTCTGGCTCCGCGAAGCACCGACCTCCCCTGCGATGGAGCAGCCTGGCTCCGCGGGGCTGCCCAACACCGAGAACAGGGACAGAGAACGGGGGGTTCACGCTGCGGGGCCTCGCGCTCTGCCGCTGGCCGCGCGGACGTTCTGCTCACGAGGCAGTTCCTTTGTGCGGGGGAAGGACTGGCTGCGCTGTGCGCTCGGGTGGCAGAGTCGCGCCAGCCCCGGATTGGCTCCAGACCTTCAATTCCCACCTCCCAGGGCGGGGCCTGGCAGCGCTGCGTCTAACTAAGGGCACGAGCGAGGAGCGTCTCTCTCCTCCGGGTGTTGCCCTGGTTTAGTCCCTCTGTGGACCTGGGCCTTACAGCTGTGCAACCGCCAGTGAAAACATGGGGCTGCGCAGACGTGAACAAAGCAGCAGGGGAAGGGGCTTGGGCGAGGTTTCCTGGGGGATGGTGTCATTTGGGGAAACAATTGTCTCGCAGCTTGTACATGGGGCCCACTTCATAGAATTGCTGGGCATTAATAAGCCTCAATCCTCCAATGCGAGTTGTTAAAATCTTATTTGAACGCACAGCTCCAGTGTGAACCTTCAAACTCTTGAGTCCCCCTTGGTCTCAAGTCCCTTTGTGTGAGCGTCAAGTCTGCAGCCGATCCAGTTTCGCTCAATGGAGAATCTCAAAGAGCTGACGATGTCTTCACACAGAACAGCGCAGTCCGCTTCCCTCGAATATGAGACGTGGGTGGAAGGTGCGAGATGCCTGAGAGAGGCGCTCCACGCTTGGGAGCTTCCTTCGACACAGCGCTCTCAGGCGTCTCCCCAATAGGAGGGGAATTTAATGTCTCGAGCCAATCAGGGGACACCCACGATGGGAAAAAACAGCTAAGTTCCATTTTCAAAAGGGAATCCGGCTCTGAGGAGCACGTGACACCCCAGGGGTTCTTTGGGAAGGAATTCACCCGATCCCTGACCTGTTCATGGACGGGACCCAGCAGTGCCCACCTGAGCTGAACATCACCTGCTGGAATGAGCTGGTCTCTGAGATGAATGTGAACGGGAGAGAAGAGACAGATCCTCTAAAGCATCAATAGGATACAGAGACAGGGCTTGGATCAGTGTCTCGGTTCCTTTGATATGGAGGAGACTGAATGATGAGCACATTTCTCTGATGGGCCAGTGCTCAGCGAGAGTTCGTCCATGCACTGCAGGGACCTTCCTACAAAGGCAGTAACAGAATGTTTCTAAACAAAGCGATTCACACGGGCTGTTGGACGGAGACATGCGGGTGTTTCCAGATGTACCTGCTTGGGATAACGGGGTGTTGTCAGCTGTCGAGCACCAAAGTCCAGATCCGCAAAGCAACTTAGCTGCCTAAAGTACAAATTAGGCACCGCTGCGATCCACAAACCCCTGCTGGGCTCGGCTGTTACCTCACCCCGTAGGTGCTACACTCACTCAGTGTTTACACTGTCCCTGTCCGAGTTCTCCAGCTGCTAACATCCTACCTCTGAGCACCCGCCCTGCTGCCTCCCAGGTGACTTTCAGCCCAGTGGTTCGGGCACTCCCCTAGGATGTGGGAGACCGAGGTTGAAGCCCCCTTTCCCACTGATGGGAAGCAGGGATTTGAACAGGTTTCCCACACCTCTTGGGGAAGCACTGGGACCACTGAGCTAGGGACTGTAGACCTTGAAATTTCAGCTAGGCTGGGCCTACTTATAAAATTAAGCTACCAAATATTAATACATTGCACATTGCAGAGTATGTGAAATGGGGGCTGGAGTCCCTTCTGAAAAGGGGTGATTGTTTCTCATTGCAACACACCCGTGCTGTCTTTCTATTCTCAAAGTATGTCTGGTATTTCATTAAGATAACTGTTTATTAATTGCCTCTCTTGTCTGGACCATCTTCCCTAATGAACTTATCCTCTGGGAGTAACTCATCTATGCAGTAAACAAAAATGTGTTAAGTGCCGGGCATGCTAGACCTCCATGGCTCCAGACCTCTCAAAATACCTTATGATCAAAGCCCATGGCTGGATGCCACCCCAGGTATTGCTCAATTTAGTCACAACAACCCCAATACCCCTATGTTTGAAGGGTGGAAAACTAAAACTACACAACACATCTAGGTGGCTAGCGTCTTTTCACTAAGTAAAGCACATGGGTCTCTCCCTCTTGTATTGTTTTCTGGAATTCCTGTGTTTACTCATGTAAATTACCAGAATGCTTTGAAAAACATTGGATTTAAGAATATAAAAGAGAAGCAATGGAAATAAGCAAGGCAGGCAAGCTTGAAGAGTGAAGAGTCTGGACAAGAAGCTGACAAGACCTGCTATTTTGCCCAGCTGTCTTCTGAGACCACGGATCCAGGCTCTCGGGGGAAGCTGCTAAGAAACCATCGCCGCCTCTTGCCTGCACTGGTGAGGATAACGGCTTTTGCAGCTAAAATATCCTGGACTTTTGTTCTGGGGGCTCATTTTATACGAACGAGAGTCATGTCAATTCCTGTGCACACGAATAGCAGATCCCAGTCTGTGAGTTAACACCTATGAACTGATCATTTTTCAGCGCTCCTAGAACAGACGTTCGGGATGCACAATGTGCTGCTGTAAATGTCTGCAAAATTCACCTCAGTCTTTAGACATGGCAACACAGCCCATGTTTCATGATTGCATCCAAAACACTCTAAAGAGCCGTCACTTCTCATGCCCTGCTGGCTAGACAGAAATGTCACCATTGCTCAGCAGAGGGCAGCGTATATACACTGCAGAGACTGCAGCCATGTGAGCCCAGCCTGTGATCCTCCTCCTACTCCACTGAATTTGATGGAATGACTTGTGGTGTAAGGGGCTGCTCAGGTGAGTGGGGGTTTCGCAATCTGGACTTTCTGACCTCGCCCCTCATTCTGATTTGGCCTCAGGCACACAAAACGTTCAGTGACTGGCATGAAAAGACAGGCCTTTATCCACAGAACCGAGCGCCAGGGTTGCAGCGTAATCCACGCCGAGTGCAGAAGGATGCTCTGCGCAAGGCTGGCTGATACGTGTAACATGCTCTGAGGGGCAGAGCAGTTCCAGAGTGACCTGTGCCGCCTGCCCACACGTGGCCCATTGGGATTCACTCATGTTACCGATCTGCAGCCTGCGCTTGTGTGTAGAATGAACAGCTGTCTGCCCGGGGGTGCAGCCGTGACAGAGCTGGTTCATTTGCAGGTGCTAGGAGTTCAGTAGGGTCCCCCCGCTCCCTGGCCTGTGGGATAATTAAACCAGTGCAAACGCCTCTGGGGACATGCTTACTTCAGTTTAAGGCAGCTTTTTGGGGGTTTAGTGCGAGTGAATTAGGAACAGGTTTAAGCTAAGTTGAATGAAGGGCTCCCACTCAGGGGTTAAACGAACCAGTGCAAGTTTCTGTGTAGAAAACCAACACCACGTGCAGTTTGCCCTACATCCTAGCGCCCCCGGCTGTGGACTCTCCTCTGCCCCGACAGATCCCTGCTCCCCTCGTGCTGTAGCAGACACAGACTTGGCTGAATGCTGCTCCCGTCAACGGCCCCAGCTAGAGAGCAGGGACTGGCTGTGTAACTGACAGCGACTCTGGAGTCTGTGGGCCTTGGGGCCCATCTCATCACCCTGTAGAGACCATTGGGCCTTAGCAGGGGGCCAGAGACTCCCCTGAGCTACAGGGACAGGTGCCTGTGAACTGAGAGCCTGGAGCCAGGTTCTGGGCTGCTTGTGCTTTTCTTTCCCAGTGAAAGAGCTGAAAACGCGCAGTGATGCTGAACCCAGGTCAGTGCTTGTGGGAAAGTCAGGGAGGGCCGGATTTATCGGTGGGAATTAGGGCCAAGATTCACAAAGGCACTTGTGCACCGAGAAGAGTCCCTGGAGCAGACTGCAATCCTCCGAGCTGCCGTGCAGAGCCCAGGCTCCTTATACAATGCATGGGGCCGGAGGGACGGGCCAAGCAAACTGTGATCCACAAAAGCCAGCACGCTGGGCAGGGGCCGCCTAAGCCACCCCATGGGAGATGCTGATGAGGGGTGTGCGCTTCGGCTCCTCTCACAGAGATAGGCGCTTCTGTCTGCTAGCGCTTCTCAGCTGTCAGCCCTCTTGGGAGTCAGGCAGCTAAGAAGCTGGGGAGAGGGGGGAGGAGGCAGATCTCCCATATAAGATTTAGCCCAGGGATTAGGCCACTTACCTGGGCGGTGACAGGCCCCTGCTTCTAGCTCCCCTCTGCCTGATGAGGAGAAAAGATTGTCACAGGGATTTGCTACCTCTCAGCAGAGTCTCTCTCCACTGGGCTACAGGATATTCTGCTGTGGGAGTCTCTCCCGGTGAAGCTGTCGCACTCTGGATAACTAATTAAACAGCCACTGGAGCAGGGGGGCTTGACCCTCGGGCTTCCACATCCTGGCTGAGTGCCCTAACCCCGCTCTGTAGCGTTACTCTCATGTGTATGCCCTCTCTGCCTCCGGCCCAGTGACTCTTCAGTTATTTATCCCGAAAGCAACAGCTTCACCACCAGAACCTGAGGAAGACCCACATTAGAATATCCTGTGCCCCAGCTGTTAGAGCACAGCCCTGTGTGTTCAAATCCCTTTGCCTCATCAGGTGTAATGATGTTATTGCTGACTGCAAAAAGGTAACATGTTGTGCTGGAAGTTGTGTGATAAATATACACAAAACTGTAAAAGAAGCCTTTCTTCTGGGAAGACCGAGAAACAGAGAGACACAAAACAACATGACTTAAAAACTGCATAAACAGCAAAAAATACAGAAATTGTGTAAACTGAAGCTTGCGCATGCATAATGTATGGGTTACATAAAACCCATAGGCTTGATGTGCTAAAAGCTGATTGGAGAAAAGTTAAGTGATGCAGATTGTGGAAATTCATAAATATCCAAGTGAACAAGGCCCAGATCAGAGAAACACCAGACCAGAAATTGAAGCAGGGACTGAAGGACCAGACCAAGAGATCAGGGGAAGTGACGACCATCATCAAGTACAGGAGAACTTCCTGGGGCCTTGGCATGTGGTAACTTGGTCCGCTACCTATTCCATCTTGTCTGGTATATTTCCTGGCATAAATGGATGTTCAGATATTATCAGTGACAATAATTCTGTCTGAAATTGTATAAATCAAGGCAAAAATTGATTAAGCCTAAATTGGGTGGACTTGTGACTCAGTTTCCCACTTTAAATCCCTACACTGAGGATATTATGATGTGACCCAAATGATGAAACGAGAATGCACAGATAACGTTAAAAGACAGGCAGTGGCCAGCTGAGATCAACCAGCCAACTTTAACTCGGTACCTGTGTAGCAGCAATTTTGCATGCAGGGCAAGTGTCACAAACCACCTGAAATCCTGTGATGCTGTCATACATGACTTGTCATGAGGAGGATTTGCATGATACCTTCCAACTAATAAATCCACTTTGTTTACCAAACTGTGGTTCCTTTCCTTCCCCTGCAGTAGCAACAGTCCCTACTGGATCCTCCTTTCTTCCAGGGCTTTAACATCAGCTCCCTCAGGTTCTCCTCCCCCTGCACCTGCCAGAACGTCAGCCCCGCTGGGACTTTCTCTGCTAACACACACCTTACACCTTCTCTTCTTCCCTGCTGCTGCCAAAAATGGCAGGTGACTCAAAGCAGGGCCCTACATACCACCCCAAGATCCCATCATGAACATGAGGAGGGGGATACACTGCTGTTGCTCATGTTGCTGATGCTATGGAGACCCTGAGGCCTGGCACCATCCTGAAATTTAACATCATTGCCAGGATGATGTACAGACCTGCAGAGAGGGACCCTCTGTTCCTGATTCCAAGACTTGGAGGCTTGGCTTCATCCTCCAGAGTAACAGGAATGCCAGGCTGCTATCTAGCCCTCCAGGAAGGGAAATTGCTGCTGATGCAGAGACCTTGTGGCCTAGATCCATTCCCTAAATATAATCCTTGCCTACCCACTCCCAGTTTCCACTTCTCAGGTTTCTTATCCCAGTCCCAGTCTCCTTACTTAGCCAGTCCCAGTTTTCCCCCTCCTGGTTCCTCATCCAGTCTGTCTATTATATTCCCCCACTGGCTCCCACTTGCAATGTCTCTTCTGAGGCGCCTCATCCTACCTGAGTCTGCCTCCTCACTTCCACCCTGGCTCCTGTCCCAGTTCTCCACCCACATCCCTGCTCCTTGTCAGATCTGGCTCTTTCTGCCACTGATTCCCAGTCCCAGCCTTGTTGCCCAGCCAGTCCCAGTTTCCTTCCCCTGCCCAGCTTGTCATCTGATCTCAGTGTTCGTCCCCCCCCCCCCCCAACTGCCGCCCAGCTCCCACTTCCCATTCCCGCTCCCAATCTCCCCGACTCAGCTCCCAGTCGCAGTCTCTTTGCCTAACCATTCCCAGCCTGGCTCCCAGTCTCCTTGCCCAACCACTCCTAGTCTCCCCACTCAAACTCCCAATCACAGTTTCTCTTCCCTCGCTAGACTCCTCAAGCTACACCTTTCCTCCCTTCAGTCTGCCTTTCATCCCTTCTGCATTCGAATCAGATGCTTACCCCTTCTTGCTGCCTCAGTGCCAGCAGGGGATCATTGAGGGCATGGTAGAGACGGGCTCCCCAGTCTCAGTTCAAGTGCTTGGCCCAGGCCTGGTCCTGAGCAGCTGGGAGCAACCGTTGCAGGGAAAGTCCTTCTGAGCCCCTGGGCTGGAGTAAGCTCAATCGCTGTGTGGGGAGAGATGGCACGTATGCAGCCTGGTCAGCACTGAGAGTTGAAAGGGGCTGGAACAAGCTCAATGAGGATGGCAGTTTCAGAGATTTTAGCTGTTAAGTTCTAGCAAGTCTCTACTGTGCATGTTTGAACTGCAATTTTTCAAAGGTTTATAACTTAGTCAAATGTGGGTGAATTTTCAGAGGGGCAGCAAAAGGCACATCCCTGGCATAACGTCCACTATCCTGCCAATTTTCCAGTCCCTATTCCTAAGTATAGGGGCCCTAGAGCTGTTCAAAGAAAAGGTTTCAAAATTTTTCAAACACAGGCGAAACAATGTACTTTTTCTTCTTGGAAACAGCTAAACCATTTTGTCTGAAATTTCCCAAAAACAGTTAGCCTGAGGCAGACACTCAGCAGCAAAAACTTCAGCCCAAATCGTTGGAGTTTGGCAAAGTGATTTGTAACCGAAAACAGGGTCTTAGAATGGCAAATGTTGGGCAACCTTACTAAAAGGTGGGACTGCCAGCCTTGCCTATAATAATGTCATCCTATCCATCCCCCTTTCTGCATTGTTGGTCAGCCTTCTCCATAATGAAGTGCTCCCCATAGCTCATGGTTTCTTGAAGGATGTCTTTTATAATGACAGAGCTACAATTCTGGTAAACAGAAGATGGCTAATTTCTGACCATACATTTTCAAAGTTATTTTTTAAACAGCAGAGGAATTAAAATCAGCTATAAAATAACTGTGGGGATTTGCCTGGAATAAATATAACAGAAACAGCTCCATGTTGAATTCACTTTATTTAAAATGTAATTAAAAAGAGTCTCCATCCTGAGCAGGAACAGAAATCCAGACCTTTTTTTATTTTATTTTTTTTTTTTGAGTATGCCAGACTGTCTGAGCTGTCCTTTTAAGACAAGAATGCTGTGGCTGCCTGAAAACAGGTGTTTACTGGGCCTGGGAGCCCCCCAGCTGCTGTTGATTAAATCCAATTAACCAGCCTCCTTTTGCTATAAAACTCCCAGGAAGCAGGCTACTGGTTTGTTGCTTGAGGGTGGGAGGTTTGTAGCTATGAGGGCTAGGTGGTTGAGTCAAATGTTTGGTCTTTTTATTAGCCAAACTCTGATAGCTCTTTTCTCTTTGGCTGGGCTAAAATAATAGGAAATATTAGCTCAAAATGACATCTTGACATCTGAACAGGGACCTCTCTAAATGAGGTTTCACTATCTTATACAAATCAGGATAGCTTTCTCTTTTTTTAAAGCAATTAAGAGATCATTCTTCTAGCCAGGAAGTCTAGAATATGGATGTTTCTACTACAAACCTGTACAGGCTGGGCCTTTATCAGAGGAGAAGGGGCTGACTTTTCTTGTGTAGAGATTAGAAAACTCTTCTTTCATTAAGACCACCAGAGCCTTTAGAACTAATCTTTAGCAGTACTTCAGCTAGACAAGGAAAACCTCTCCTGACTTTTCTTACTTCCTAAACCCAGTGTAACTTTGCTGTCTTTCCAACTTTACTTTTCCAATTGAATGAATCTAATGGAGGGGTTTAGAAACAGGTTTTCTTTTTTTAAAACCCCAACTATTCTTAACCTTTCTGTCCTAAGCTGTCTGAGGGAAGATGAAGATTGGCATCTGAAGATGATAGCAACATACATTCTCCCTCTTAAACTAATTTAGTTGATATCCTGGGATACCTCTGTTATGAGGGTGAAACTACTGGGGATATAGGAGAAACTCAATTATGCAATGCTGTGATAAGGGAGGATTTCTGAATGGGCAGTCTGACCTGGAGTAGCTAGAAGTCAGGTCTCTACTCCTCCCTATCACAAGAACATAGGTTAAGTAGGTTAAGTAGAGCCTGTGTCTCAGGTGTACAGCTGGGATGGTGTAGAAGTCTTTCTAGCTCAGGTGTAGAATAGGACAGGAGTGAGTAATTAGCTGCAGTGTGCACTGCCTTGCAGTCCTGGGCTCTTCTCTAGATGCTGCTGAAGCTTTTGGTCTCTTCAGTGGTCTATAGGAGAGAGTCCAAAACATTCCCTTGATCTGAACAGGGCATTCTCCAAATGAGCTCATTGCTTTATACAAATCAAGGGTTTCAATCTCCTTTCTAGAAGGCAGCACTCTAAAGGAAATATTACGAGTTGCTAGTAAATAGCTGCTACTGCATCATTGCCAAGGCCTTAGAGGGGTGATGCAAGGAATGAACATGGTCTGGATTGCTACCACCCACATGCACTGCAGTAACTAAAGCAGATCAAAGTTCAATGGCAAGCAGGTGACTTTCTGGTCTTCAGTTTCTCTAGAGTCTCAGATGCGCCCCCCTGAGTTTAGAAATGCAATGCAGTGAAACACAGGAGCTGAAATGACTTGTGGGTTAGTGATGAGGTATTAAGAAATCTGATGTATAGACATATGCTAAGAACTACTTTTTTTTCCTCCCCCCTCTTCCAGGCTAGGTTTCCAAACATACCTCTATCTATTACCCATTCCTTACACTGTGCTTTAGAATATTTTGCTGTTAAACAGAATCTATCTTTCCACAAACAAGTCAGGGAACAAACCATGATTACACGAAATAACCAGAATCCCTTTGTCCACTTCCACTAGAACACCTTTACTGGTTCTAACTATTAAATGTCTAAGTGATGCTTAAAATACGCAGACAGAAGTGGCTCCTCCTAGCTTTAACAACACTAAAAAAGTGTAACTTCTGGAGTGCTGGCTCATTGTAAGGGGGGAAGAGTCTCCATAAAGGCATTGCTTTGCCATATTCACCAATTCCCTTTTTTTAAATACTGCAACATGGAACTTCTCTGTAAATCAATACAACTATTCACCATTATAAGTCTGCCTGAAACTTTGGGTATACTTTCAGAATTTTGAACCAAAATTAGGTGAAATCTCTTGGTTACTTTATATAAACTAACCTCATGGTGTTTTTCTAGATGAAGTACTTCTAGGCAGGAGTCATTTAAGAAGCAACAAAAGAAATCAATTTGAACTGGTAGGCATCAGTTGCATATTCAGTGTAGGTTTTGTGGAGGACTGACACCACATCTCTACTGCAGGGCCTGGCCTCAAGAGCTTCCTGGACCAACACTTCTTCCCGGCTTGCAATGCTATCTGAGGTCTCAGCACGGCTCCCAGAGGCTGCTCAAAGGATGTCGTAGGGCTTCTGGAGTGATATTGCTGCGATAGTGATAGACTCCAACCCAGGAGCAAATGGGAAAAATTTGGCCTGTGCCAACTTTTAAATAGTGATGGGTCATCCTGGGAACTAGATACCCAGAGGGCACACAGGTAAACAGCTCAGTAATGCATGCAAAGCAGTGTGGGATAGCCATTGGAGGACTGCCACAGGGGTATGCAGTAGGATTGTGCACACAAACCATCGACGGATATAACTCGATTCACGGCACAGGTATCCACTTTGCAGGAGGATTCCAGAGCTCACAATAAATGCAGAATTAGTGTGCTGTGAAGGATTGTGGCATGTGCACACCTATGTTTTAAAATCAGATTAATCCAGTTTAACCCCCCTGTGTAGACAAGTAGGGTGGCCACTGACACATCCCCAGAGCACTGGACTTTTCAGTACTTCTGGAACGGGCTGGGCCGGCCCCTGGTGTCATGACTTCTCCGGCATGGTGCATGTGAAGTCACAGCGTATGAAGGACTCCATTTGCAGAGGTTGCCGCCCTGCCCCCACCGGTGTGTGCGAGGTCATGCTGGCAGGAGCAGGGTAGCACGCTCTGCAAAATGGCGTCCTTCATATTGATACCAGACAAAACCATGTCTGGTCCTGGACAGGGACAAGCCTTTCCAAAAGCAGCACTGTGCGACCTCAGACTGGACAAATGGCCTGCCTAGAGACAGGCCTTAAATTGTTTTCTAAACTAATTTAGTTAAACCCGTGTGAAAGGCTGTGGGGCCACTCTTATTTTGGTTTGAAGCAGGCTTATTTCAGTTCAGCTCCAGCCAGTTAGGACTCAGGTTAAACTATACCGCAGGAAAGCTGCTTTTAAAATGAAACAAGAGGAACATCCACGCAGGGGTTTGCTCTGGTTTAACTACATTTCTTTAAAAAACAATTTCAGTTAACCTGGTGTAACTTTCTGATGTGCACAAGGCCTCAGGCCTTGTCTAAATTCCAAGTTGCACCAGTTTAGTTAAACCAGTGTCAACGCAATATGGACACACTTATCTTGGTCCAGAGTGGCTTATTTTGGTTTAGCTTAAGCCAATGAGAAATCCACTTAAGCTAAATCTGTATAAACCACACTTAGGCCGGGGCTGCAGACAGTTTTTGTACCAGTATAACTATTGTGGCCAGGGGTGTGACTTTCTATCTAAAAAGTTACGGCTCTACTACCCATAGTGCGGCTGCATTTAGATCAGGATAAAAGTGACTCATCCCAGTAGTGCTTATTCACCGCTCCATAAGAGAACAGCTACACTGATATAATCACCTTTGTATGGTATAACAGCACCCACGCCAGGTTTAGTTTAAAGACACCTGTCACTAAGCAGGAGGAAGTGCGCATGTGGCCAAGCCCCAGCATTTACAGCTGTGGTCATTAACGTGTGAATTCACAGTGAATGAAGTTGAGTTAAAACAGGCCCCAAAACACTTCTGGACAAACCAAATGGCGAGTCCCTTTCTGTCCCCCCAGCCAGGGGACTCCAGGTGCAGAATCCGCCCCACAGAGGAAAGTGCTACTGTGTTTTTGAGGACAATATGGCTTGGCAGAGAGGGCTCAAGCCCTAGGGATCCAGGCCTTGGATGAAACGGTGACGTGAAGTGTGGGCTGTGGGAGCTGCAGCTGCAGAGAAACAGGGGCTTTCCTGGATGGCAGAGGCTGGGAACCCAAATATCTTCCCTGACTGAAGGATGGAAGCCCCCATTCCTGCTGGGGAGTGGGGAGACAGCCATCAGGCAGCTTCAGAGGAGTTATTTGTCTTCTCATCTCCTCTCCACTCCCCACACGGTGATCCTCAGCCTTCAGCTATGAATACAGGCAGGCAGGTGGATGACTCCCTCCTGCACTAGGGGTGTAGCAATGGCAGTGATGGCCTCTTTGGCCTAGAAGACCAGCAGATACGGTAAGTATGCAGAGCCAGTCAGACAGGAGAAAGTGGTGTGGAAAGGGTGGTGGTACCAGGGACATGGAGGGATAGGGTGAGAGAAGAAGAGACATTAAAGACTTGGGGGTGGGAGGTAAAGAGACGCTGCTTCTCTGACGTCAGCATGATTTAGTGGTTTCAGGCTGGGATTAAGACTGAGGTAACCTAGATTCTAGTCTTGGCTCTTCCACTGCCCTGCTTCGTAGTCAGACATTCTCAGTGCAAAGACTCTGGAGTAAAACTGGTTTGGCTTCTTCTTCGGGGACAGAAAACTCTCCTGAGCTGCAGCATTTGAGGCCCTGTTAATTATCATGTGCTGATTTCATCAGGTAGTTTGTGTTTCCCCTACTTGGTCTGGGTCCCTCTTAAATCTCCAAGGAGACATTTGAGTGCTCTGGGTCAGAGTCTCTGGTTTTGTTGGAAAGACAGCAGGGAACCCATGGAACTACAGACGTTTCCAGTCACCCTGATACCTCTGTCTTATGCTTTGTAGGAGTTCATACAGGACATCACGTGAGGCAAATGTCCTGCTTGGATTGGACTTAACTTTACACCCCGAAAGGAAGTGGACCTGGGTGGATGACTTGCAAATCAATCAAACACTTTGTGTCTTTCCCCATGTTAAATATGTCTGAGGTGTTTTTAAAGATTAGCCAAGCTAATTGTTTATCACTGTCTGTAGTTATTACTGCAATGCACTAAGGCCTATAATTAGCTATAAGAAGTGCACAAGTGTACTAATGGCTGACAGTGCAGCAGTGACCTCTATGGCTCATGGTGCTGGTACAGCGTATTTATGCAAGTTTTCAGTTTCAGAAGTTTGTCCTCTATTTATTTACTTCTAAAACAAACAAACAAACAAAAAAAACTTTTACTCTATGTGAAAGCCTTCGCTATTATAAAAGCACACATTATAACATTGATTTTGTTTACTACATATGGGATGATTATAAAAATTTCATAGGAAAGATCCAAATTAGAACTCTAGCCTGTGTCCCTGTACATAGATTGTTAAATGCCGGGAATTTCTGGGAGCAGATTTAACGGGATCATATCCAGTAATGAGGGAGAGATACCAGTGTGTACTGACCGATACAGATGGTTTTTCAAAATAAGTGGAAGGATTTCCACTGAGAACTAAAACAGCAGGTGAGGCAGAGAAGAAAATCTGTAAAATGATCTATTGACATGGCTGTCCAGAGCAGATACTGATGAATCTGGATTGAATAATGAGGTAATAGTTTGCATTTGGTGTGATGTTCAGTGTATGGTCACTACACAAACATGGCAGTGTGACAGGGGGCTGTTAGCAGCTGCACACTGAGCCCTTTGGGAGCCAGCACCATGCTCACTGTGGTTAGAGGAGGAGGGTCTGAGGTAGCCTGATGAGGTGACGAGATCACCAGCTGGGTCGTGCTGAGAAGATAAAACAACGAGAGGCCTGTAGCACTTTAAAGACTAACACATTTAATTTCTGCAGGCATAAGCTTTCGTGGGCTCCAACCCACTTTGTCAGATGGGTTACAGCCCACGAAAGCTTATGGCTGCAGAAATTAAATGTGTTAGTCTTTAAAGTGCTACAGGACTCTCGTTGTTTTTGCCGGATACAGACTGACACGGCTACCCCTCTGGAACGTTTCACCACTGAGAAGAAAGCTGCAGTGTAAAAGGCTGAGCCAGGGAGCAGGAGGGAGGCTCCACATAATTGCTGCTACGTTGTGATACATCTGGATCATAAAAGTAGGAAATACACTCGGTGCAGGTATCCTCGTGGACTGTTAAATTATTTTGTATATTAACCTGCTTAACAACATATTTCCCCGTGCAATAAGATTGCATAAGAAACCCTAGTAATTACCCATAATTTCAGAGGGAAATAGGAAGAGGAACACAGGTATTTCTGAAGGAAATTTATGGAAACATTTTCTATTTTCAACTTAACCTTTCCCTGTGTCAAAACTGGGAATAACAGAGCTTCACCAGCCCATGCCACCTAGAAACCAGCAGACTGGATGAAAAGCCAAATTAATCCATCACAAGATAATTTTAGGGTATTTATTTTCAAATAATCCAGGGGTAAGGAAAGGGCAGTCTGCCGTAAACTGAATATTTTGAAAAAATCTTCAAAATTGAACTCATTGCAAATGTTCATACTGCATCAAGTTCGAAACAAAGAGTAGTCGAAGCAATGCCATGTGATGTGCTGCCCATCATACCTCAACTCAACTATCTCATCAAGAAATTAAGTGCAATCACTAATGTCAAGAAATTAGACCAATCAATCACTATTTTTACAGAGCAGTCCAGAAGATGATGGGCAGAACCCAGAGCAACTGGGATGAATTTATTTTCTTTGTGCTCTAAATCTCACATGACACCCAAATATCCCCCTTTGGACTAATGCGTGAGAAAAAAGGCTTCCCAATGAACTTCCACCGAATTGCTTGGTAAGTCTCTTTAAGTCAGTGTCTTTACTACAGTTCAGTTAACTGGTGATTATTCAGTTCAGGAGTACAAGCCACTCTCCATTTCTTTACCAAATTGCATTTCTTATGTCCTCATCACTAAGAACACAAAGAGCCCATGGAAATCAGCAGTGGCCACTGACAACACATTGGGTGCAGATAATATTTCTATAGAAAAACAAATGAAAAAGGTTATGGTAGAAGAGAGATCTGTGTATGGGAAAGTAGCATTTGGGGTTGGGGACCATGTTGTGGTAATTGATGTGACAAGGAGAACAAGAAAAGGAGGATCAGATATAGCTGATTATATGTAGCTAGAAAGTTAAAAATCATATGAATTAATTCTAGCTGAAGTTCTAGGAATGTTATTATAGAATCTGCTGAGTTCATTGAAATATTTTGCTTGTTTGATTGTGTCATTATTTGTTCACCTTATTACTTTTCAAATGTGCAGTGCAAATCCTGCAGAAGGTGGATGCATGTGCCCTGCCTTCCAGAGGGAGCCAGTCGAGACAATACTGAGAGAGAGCAGCTGCACACGTCTCTAGTTTTGATGTTTATGATGCCTGTACATTGCAACTGAATAATCCAGTCTGCCAATGTAGTCATTATTTTGATAAGACAAATATTTTGGATTTCTTGAAATGACGCAGTTGAAATAAAAATGGTGCTAATAGAGAAGTTAAAGTTTAATGTAGATTTGAGGGAAGAATCAAAAATAAATGTTAATAATTCCATTTCTAGAAATATGTTTAGATACTTGTTTTTGAAATACTGTTGACATTTAAATTATTCTTGTATTCAAACCTTGTTACAATACAAACATTTTCTAAATTTGAAATCTTTTTTCTTTCCCTCCCTATTTTACACTGAGATTTCACAGGGGTAGTATATTGTGACAGGAGTGGCTGATCCCCGTCGGTCATCATCTGCTACACCTGGACCAGGGGATGGGGAAAGGAGGAGGAGCAGCAACATGTGATGGGGCAGCAGAAGACACGAGCTGTCTGTCCGTATTTCCTACCAGGATCACCCTGTGTCGGGAGCCGTTTTTCGCACTGCACCGGGGTGGGGCAAACACATGGGGAAGGGGGAAAAGATGCCTGGGCTCCCTCTGTCAGTGGGTCCCATTCACCCAGCCTGGCCCCTCCCTCACACAGCCCTGGGGCTGGGCTCTCACCCCCCTTCCCCTGGCTCAGCTACCGAATCCCCTCCCCCAGCTCTCCCCACCCTCCCCCCATCGCGCTGGGACCATCTCCCCCCACAGGCTGAGGCTGCAGCGCAGAGCGGCCCGTACAGCAGGGCCCCGGCGCTCCCACCCCTGCCCCCGTGCTGCCCCCTGGGGCCGTTTCACCCCCTGCCATGGGCAGAGACTCCCCCGGGGCAGGAAATGCCGGGACCTTCCCCTCGCTCACTGGCCCCCTCGCACTCACTGGGCTCCTCCC
>VOCO01038587.1:0-18594 GCA_007922225.1 Emydura subglobosa
TTGAAAGTTATGGATATGGAAGATATATCTGTATTTCAACTTGTGCTATGTTTCTGGGTGACACCCCAGATAGGATGGCTGCAACACTAGCCTGCTTAATGGCCCATTAAGAAAACTCACAAGTACAATGAGCCCAGGGGAGAAGCCAGGGACACACCTGATGAGTCACCAGGACTTACTCATGTGACCCTGGACTCCATCTTATTCCTGTACATTTTCACAAGCAACATGGGAAAGGCCAAGGGACACAGAAGGCAGCTGCACCACATTCATTTTGTCTTCACCCCTCAGTCACTCTGTTAGTCTTCAGCCTTCTCGTACCTCTGGATCAACTCATCTAACTGAAGCTATGAAACAAAGGACTGAGGCCCATCCAGGTACTGCTGGGCTCCTCACCCCCATATTCCAGCCAGGCCCCTCGACACCCCACTCGGGTCAGAGCCCCATTGATTTGGGTGCAAATCAGAAAAACCTGATGCAAGGGCAGGTATTGGGAGGGGGGCAGCAGGGCAATGGCCCAGAGACTGACTTCCCCACTATCAGCTCAGACTGCAGAGTCTCTAGGGCAGTAGTTTTCAACCTTTTGTCATTTGTGGATCTCTACAAAATGTCAAATGGTAGGGCAAACCCCTTCGGAAATCTTAGACATAGTCTGCAGCCCTCCAGGGATTTCTGGACCACAGGTTGAAAACCACTGCTCTAGGGGGAGAAAAGGATGAGAGGTGAGATACCCCACTTCATGTTTATGGGGATCACCGTTACGTCAGTTACTGTAACTGGCCCAGACACTGACCTTTCTCACTCTCCAGTTCTGATCGCAGCGTCTCTAGGGGGAGAAAAGGGTAAGAGGTGAGATTTCATTCTGTCATGTTTATGGTGAAGTTCCTGTTATTGTTTAATGCTGCTGGGCTGTCGTTATGAAATAGAGAAACAAATAGACGGACACATGGAGAGACACAGATGGGTGCCTGCAGAGGTCCATGCACTCCTAGCCAGACCGCACAGCTGTGCAAATCCGGAGTGTGTGTGTTTTGTTACAGCACTCCTAGCCAGACTGCACAGCCGTGCAGCTGGGGCAGAGAATTCTCTCCAAGGAACCGTGAAACAAGACAGTGACAGTTAATTGGTCTGATTTGTTAGTGTTTGGAAATGAGCCCAACAATGAGCCTCTCTGGGCACATAGACACATTTTACATACAACTTGAAATGAGATAATCCCTGTCACCTAAACATGGGCTCAATGCGCATCCTGTATCTATTCAAACCACAGATTAACCGGTTCAAACCTGGTGCTGACAGTATGGGAAGGTGACAGTTCTAAACACAGAATATCCAGTTCCAACTTTCACATCCCTCTTGACTGCAAAATCATTTTAACAGACATTTCCCCTTCCCAGTTCTTCCTACACTTGCAAATTTCTACACAAAGTTCACAGCACGTCAGGGAAGAAAAACCCTTTGGGTGGGACTTTTGGTTTTGGTTTTAAATCTCTGTCTGTCTCTCACCAAGTCCCCCCCTCTCCCCCCCACCTTTACTTTACCTTTCACTTTGAGTTCCCTCCAGAAGCAGTAACTGGCCAGGGCAATGAGAACAGCCAGGAGAGCCAGGATCACCCCCAGAGCCACCATCCAGGGATTGACCCTCGGGAAAAACAGCTCTGCAGGAGAAAGCATCATTGACTAGTTGGAAGCAAACACATGCAGGATGAAGGCAGGACACTCGACAATGGGGACACAGCCAGTTAAAAGAATCTCACAGGGAAATACACAGTGAGATGTGGCTCCTTTGTGCTTTATTATTAAGCCAATGAAAGTCCAAACTTTAGTCTTTTTACTGACTGGTTAACTCATGGGAGGAGGTGTGCTGGGGACAGGGAGGAGGCAGGGTGGAGCTCTGCTATGCTGCATCCATCTTCATCCTCCAACTGCCTACGTCCAAGTCAGCTGATGTTCCCTCACTTCCCTAGGCTGCTCTGACTGACCCCAAGGCTGCAGCCGGTGCAGACTGGCCCTCCCTAAGGCAGTGGGCACAGCTCACCCCACCTTGCTTTACACTGGCTCGTCTGGGGTGTAAATCTACCTTGCACTAGGCTGCTGCGCACTCACTGGCTGTGTGGACCCTGCTGCTGGGCACTGAAAGTTCCCTGGTGCACTTTGATCTGTTCCCCTTTCAAAGCTGGGTAGAGCAAAGTGCCCCACGGAATTGTTAGCACAGGTAGCAGGGTCCACACAGACAGACAGTGCCTGGCAGGACAGTGCGAGGTAGATTTACACCCAGACGAGGCAGCGTAAAGCAAGGTGGGGTGAGCTGTGCAGGCACAGCTGAGCTGAGGCAGATTTACCCCCCAGCTTCCCGTGAACTAACTGTTCCTGTAGACAAACCCTGATTCTGCTCACACACTGCACAGCCCAGCTCTAGCCCACGAACAGGACCTCGAAAACCCCAATCCCAACCCCCATTCTTAAATTGACAGCTTGCAAATCCAGCATAGTCCTCACTGCACTGCAGGGACAAAGGGGAATTCCCTCCCCCTCCCCACAGAGAAGAGATGATCACTGGATAGGAGCTGCTCTGAGAATCTGGCCAATGGCAGCCCAGCCTGCAAAGTCCTAAACACCCTCAGCTCCTGCTGGAGGCACAGAGCATTGGGGCTGCTCAGGATTTACAAGAAGTGCTCGGCACCTTGAAGGTTCAGGCCAATAATGAGAAGATACAATTTTAAATACCCTCCACCACAGTCTGCACCATCTCAGTCTATCCACATGCGGCTTGGACAGGCACTTACCTGCTATGGAAATCTCTGACTGCCTCTCCTGGTTGAGTCGGGGGTTCCTGACACAGCAGGATACTTTCCGGTTGGACTCCTCTGTTAGAACAATGGCAGCCTCTGTTTGAAACAGGCCATCGGCCTCTTGGGATATGTTTTCAGAGGCTGATGGTAACAGCTGCCCCTGGAGATCTCTCCACAGCACCTCGGGCTCTGGGAACCATCCAGATGATCGACACACAACCCAGATCCCTCTGTCCTGATGTCCTTCCACAGAGATGGCAGGAGCAGAGCCCAAACCTACAGAAGAAATGAATGAACTTACGATGACCCTACAGTGCCCAGTAATGAGACAAATGTTTTTCCACTATTATCAAAAGCCGTTTCCTATTAAACTAACAACTGAATGTGAGCCCGTGAGTGTGGTTGATTAGTTAAACTGGCCAGATTCCAATTTGACATACAGTAAAATTAATGTTAATGTCAGGGCTGTTTGTAGGGCTACAGATAGATAAACTGAATTAAATTTATTGTACAAATGAATTTTTTTACTATATCAATAACATACACTCGTTCATTCATTAAACCACGCTAATTGATTCATTCATAAAACTGTGCTGTGCACGTATTAAGAGATGCTTGGTAGAGCCACTTTCATTGGTTCGTTGAGAAAGCCGTTCCTGTGTTGGATTAGTTTCCACTGACAAAGCCGTCTTCAAGTCACTTGCTTCTTGTCTCTCCACAGTTTAAGTTTTGTCCTTCCACTTTTTCAGTCACTTGTGCTTTTATTATTAGCACTGATAGAAACTGTCTGTATAGAAATTTTCCTAATCAAGTAGCTCATTCCTTCATAGCCATTAGAAGTTGCTTTTAGAGTATCTGTTCTTCAATATTGTGTATCTATTCCTTGCTATTGTAACTAAAGTAACTCCTTTTAATAACTTGTCCTATTACATTGTAACCAATGTCCAATGGGACTCCATATTGTAAATTGTAACTGCATGTGGAATGATGTACTCCATTTTACATTCTTCATGAAACTCCGTCTAGGTGTATACTGTGTAATGTCATTTAGATGGGTGAATGAAGGGAGTGTGTGATGGGATCAGTCTCCAATGCCAGCCTGTCCTGATGATGAAATGCAAGTACCACCTTAATGGCTGAAGAATGCAGACAGATCCCTTAAATAGCAAAGAGGATCGTCTCCAGAGACAAAAGAACAAAGTCTATTCAAGACAAGAGGAAAGTCATGTCTGCAATTGATCTGGCCAGCTTCAAACACCAGCTACAAACTCAAGCTACGATCTCCAGCAATGAACAGGACTGGGAACTATACCTGATGAACTGCAGAACATTTGGTGTCCGTCTGTGTTTGTGTATGTGTGTAGGTACCAGATAATAGCTATTAATATACTTGTGTTTTCTCATAATAAATGTGGCATATTGCCTTGTCCCCTAAAAAGGTCTTGTGTATTTCTATACATGTACCATGTTCTATGCACAAACTTGCTCCAGTTTAGTTAAAATGGTTTAGTTAAACCAGTGCAAACCCCTGTGTGGACACTCTTTAATCAAGAAGAAATCAACTCAAACTAAACTAATACAAACCATTTCCAAATCACTTAAGAGTGTGCACATAGGGTTTTGCACTACTTCATTGAAACCAGTGCGTGTGTATGTGTAGACAAGCCTTAAATTAATTCACTGCCAAAACACTTTGTTACTGGGGAGGTCAGGTTGCGTTGGCAGTGCCTCCTACCCTTCGTGATATAGCGAGGTCAGAAAGCAGTAGGGAAGTGATTTTTATATTACATACTAAGGGTCTGGTGAATTGTACTGAAAATGCCGTTCCAATTTTTCTCATCCTGTGGTTTCCATTGTCCCTAGAAATCTTTAATCTAACTCTGAGCGTTGTGACATAGCAAGGGCAGAGGGCAGTAGGAGAGTACACCTATTTGCAAACCAACGCCCGCCCACTGCTCAAGGCCCCTCCCCCAGCCTAAGGAGAGGAGCCACTGGACCCAGAATGCAACTGAATGCTTGGGACAACTAATGAAAAAAAACCAGGAAGGGGCATGGGGGTCACAGGTTTAAACAAAGGGAACCAGAAGGGGACACCGAGCAGAGAGCCCCAGACAGCATCCACTGCTCCCGGAAGGTGTCAAGGGAGCCAGCAGACGCCGCCCAGAAGAACTCTGCCCGGATACGAGAGTGAACAAGGGAATGGAAGTAGGCCCCACAGTCGCGGGGCGCCCCCCCCCCCCCCTCCGCCAACCTCCCCTCCCTGGTCTGGTAGATAGATCGAAGGGAGGTATGTAAGCCTCAGAATGCTCAGGGCTCTGTTCCCTGCAGATCAGCTGAGAGTCGTTAGGGGGCAATTAGGAGCAGCTGAGGCCAATTAAGGACCAGCCAGGTGCTTCATAAAAACCTTCTGCCCCAAACAGACCGGGCGTGAGCTGGGAGGAGTAGGAGTGCCGTGCTGCGTTGTGTGTAAGAGTGCTACATTGTGTGGAGGAGCACACTGGATGCAGAGTTCTGTGGAGGAGCAAACAGGAGGAAGGTACCAGGCTCAAGAAGACAGAAGGACAGAAGGACGGGGACAATTAGCCCAGGGGAAGAGCTTGCAGTTGGGAACACGGTGCCAGCAACACTTAGCTGCTTCCCATAGGGCCCCTGGGCTGCGACCCGAAGGAGAGGGTGGCCTGGGTACCTACCCCCTCCTCAGGGAAGATGGGGTGACTGGAGACGCCCTGGCCCACTACGAGCCGCAAGAGTGTGAGACCCACTAGGGAGGAGCCGGCCATTTGCCACACCTTCCAGAGCGCAGAAGTTGGCAACAGAAAATTGGACTCCTCTGAGAGCCAGGAAACACACCCACAAAATGCAGACATTCGATAAGAAGAAAATGCAGGGTTAAGGTAACACCTACCGCACCAGACCACGCTGTGCAGAGAAGGACTTTAGCTGTTTGGAAATTTCACACAGATGTTCCTCCACGGAGTGGTAGAGAAGGGGCACGTGTCTGGAGCCTTCCCCGCTCAGGATTCTCTTTTTTTAACTTTATTTGTACTGTTTTTATGTAAACACATAATGAACAAAACCTACAGGTACTAATAATGCAAAAACATGCACTAGATGGAAGTAGCAGATAAATATCAAAACACAACATTCATTATTTGCAAAAACCTGGTTCGATGCGGTCTGACCCCACTTCCACACACACACACACACACACACACACACACACACACACACACAGAACCTCATGTGAGCTGGGTTGGGGGGGAGGGGGTTTGTCACTCAGGATCTGAGCCCTTCTTCTTGCCCCCATGTGTGCCAGGATGTGTAGAAGCCCTGCCCTCTGCACATGCATCTGTACAATGGGGATAATGATATAAAGTTGTCTGAGGTCTACTGAAGGAAAAGCACTGTACAAAAGTTGGGTCTTTTGATTATTACCTAAGCACAGTCATGCGGCAACTGCAAACCCAGGTGAGAACTACAGCTGCCTAAATGGCCACTAACTCCTACAACAAACATTTCCCTTGCTGTTTTAAAAATTAGAAAATTCACTGACAAATCCTTGGTTAGCGCAGAGTTCACGCTGCCTGGTGATGTTATCTCCTGCCCTTCCAGAGCGCTGAGATCAGCAAAACACAGACCCCTGAAAACCAGGAAATCTGTAGTGAAGGTAAACACCTCAACAACCTTAACTCTGCCCCCTAGGAGCTGGCAATAACCACTGGGAACTGGCTGCATGCACTAAAGCTGCATTCGCGGGATTCAGTGTAGCTGTAATAACCAGTGGAGGGATTATTCGGCGCGCACTGGCAGAGCTGTCCCTGTGACGTGCGGAGACGTGCAGGTGTACCGGGAGGGATCAGTCATGCCTCATTTCAGTGCTGAGTTGTGCAGGTTGTGTCAGTAGCAGGGCACAGACTTCTTGCCATGGGGATTGTCAGCAGCCTGGTGTCAGATATGGCTTGGTGTGAGGCCAGTGAAGGCACCGTCCCAGAAGGAATCTTCAGGGCGACGGGGTGGGAACATTTTACAAGCTGGGGGTGGTTTGCGCGGAGCAGGCTCAGTGTTTGAGTGTAGAGCAAGAGTTCGCTGCACCTGACCTGAACCTCATGTCACGGCTGGTTACAAAATCAGCTGCACCTCTGTCCCCTTTCTTCTCTCTCTGGCAGCACCTTCAGGGGTCCGGCCTCCTGCCTCTTCCTGTCCTGGGGGTGGGGAATTCCTCAGTTTTCCCACTCGTAGCCCAGGCTCTGGGCAAAGCATCCTGCGTATCAACCACTGTTACCCTGTGGGTGTCAGACACGAGCCGTGATCAATCCCGGCTGGTGACATCAGTATAGGGGGAATCAGCCATTGTTCTGCCCCAGATGTGCACAAAAACAGTTGTGATAAGCACATGTTAAAGTCACCTGACTGTTCGATTAAAAGTTTAGTCACCCAGAAACACAGCACAAGTTGAAATACAGATACATCAAACATATCCATAACTTTCAATACAAATATGACACACACACATAAACAATATCATCATCTTAGCAAACTATAACCTTTCTTATGGAACCTGACATGGCCTATCTCATGAATTATTGTAATTTTGAAATATTGCTGTTAAATAATATCATAAATTGTCCCCCTAGTTCAGTCCACGTCACAGCCTGGATTTCAGAGACCTTAGAAAAATTGGCTTTTAAACAGTAAACTAGAATCAACCGTACTCAGAGCAGAGCTAGTGTCCCACCATAATGAGAAAAATCGTGCATCTCACCATGAACCGTCAGACTCCACTTATTACCCTGTTTAACACATTAAAACATCAGCAGACGTTACTGACCTGCCACCTGCAGTTCCAATAAAGCTTCTTCATAAGAGACACCGGACTGAAAAAAACACGTGTACTGCCCAGCGTCTGAGAGCCGGATATTGTATATTCTCAAGGAAACTCTCCCATCGGTGATGTCGTCTTTCAAGAGCTCAGTTCTTCCTTGATATTCCGGCATCTGCTTTCCATACTGATTCTGCCCATCACGGTACAGGTGCACGACTGGAGAGAACCGGGATCGGAACCATCTCAACTCCATGCTCTCAGCGCTCATCCTGGGGGAGAGGTGGCAGGGCAGAATGGCCTCCCCGCCTACATAGGCAGTGATTGGACGGTCAGGTCCTGTCACTGTGAACTGTGCTGTGAAATGTGCAATGACAAATGGAAATTAAATCAGCGAGGGGTTGGGGGTGGCATGAATTCAGCAGTAAGACTCGCAGTAATAGAGCACCCTGCGTTAGAAGTGAGCACCACGTACCCATGCAGTGCCCCAGACATATCTGTGAGTGCAGAGAGTCACAGGCTTGGGGTAACTGCACCTCTGACCTCCTCCGTGGTCTGCTCAAGGATTGTCCCCTCAGGCCTCCAGCCATCACCTCTCTGTGGGCAGGGACCCAGATCACTCTCCCTCCACACAGGGGTTTTAGGAATGCAGCCCCGGTGCAAGTCACTGTGGTTTTCCCAGCAGGTCTGACCAAAGACCAGCACCTACGCTTTGCTTTCTCTCCCAGGGCTATGAACCGTGTGTACCAGCTGTTACCAGTAACCAAACGGCTCTTCCACAGCAGAGAACATTAAAGGACAAAAGCCGGACAAAGGAGACGTATCATAAACCAATCAAAGGGCTGAACGCATGTTATGTTTGTACCAAAGGATTCTCATCTGGCCCATGGGACTCTCTGATAGGTTCCAAAGGCTTTCAAACCTTTCTCTAAGGCAGTGATCCACACACGTTTGGGGTCGCGCCCCTTCCTTAACTAGTCTGTGCCCCCAGGAGCTGCAAACAGGAGCTGGGGCTGGGAGTGGGGCTAAAGCTGCAGTCGGGGGCTGGGAACCGTGGCCTGTGCTGGGGCTGGGGCTGGGGTGGAGGCTGGAGCTGCAGCCACAGGGACCGAGGCCAAGAATGAGACTGCAGGGCCCAAGGCTGTGAACAGGGCTGGGACCCTGGCCATGGCTGGGAGCTGGGGCTGGCCAGGAGCAGGTCCCGGGACCTGGGCACAGGCCGCAGCCAGGAGTGGGGCTCAGGTGTGGAACATGGCCAAGAGTGGGGCACAGGGGCTGGGGCCACAGCTTGGGCGGGGCTGGAGCGGAGATGGGAGCAGAGCTGGGCTGGGTGGCGGTCCCCCTCCCGCCCTGCTGTGACCCCTCCCCTGAAGACTCCTTCATGCCTGCTTAGCGGGGCACACCCCACAGTTTGGGAACCTCTGCTCCAAGGGTTTGTCCTCTTGGTTACCAGCCCATGTCACTTTGTAGCCCAAGATCTCAGGCCTCTGGTCAGTTCAAATCCAGATTTTATACCAAAAATCTTTGTTCTCTTGGGCTTCTGGGATCTGGTCAAACCCAGTTGAGGCAATTCTCCGAGGGGTGACACTTCTCTGGAACTGTTACCTGCCCCAGAAGTAATTCCGCCCCATGGATTGTAAATCCTGAAGGAGATTGGGTAACCCTCCCCCATGGCATCGATTACAATCCCAAACCCACAGAGCTACATATAACATGTACAGATACACTGAGAAAGGGGACACAAAAATAAACAGAACATTCATAAAGTGAATTCGATAGTCTGCAAAATACCCCATGTGGCTGCAGAATCTGTCACCAGAGCTCACAGGTGAATGTCAGACACTGTCCCTATTATCTCTGAATAGGGCTTGAAATGTCTCACGGGCACCCTGGGGATAATGATACTGGGGGCCTGGTTCTCTGATACCCCAAGGCCTTTTTGTGCTGCTCCAGCAGAGGGGTCTCCTCACCCCAGCAGGGATGGTGTAAAGATTTGCAAGGGGTAACGCTATGAGAACAGATCATCATCATCACTGGGATTCAGGACTCGTTCGTGGCTGCAGAGTCTGATTTGGGACGTGCGTGGTCTGGCAGTGCGGTGTGTGGGGAAATTGGGAAATGTCCTTTAAATAGTTTGTGAGCCCTGCCGTGGCGCTCGCTGGGTTCTGTGTTTTAGGAGCTGCCAGGACCCAGCCAGAGCCGTAGGATGGTGTCGTGTCCAGGCCTGACAATGCTGTGTGTAGCTAGTAACCATGGTTCCTGGGGACCCAGCTGTGCCCTGTGGTGTCTCCGCGTGGCCGGTTGCTGTGTAAAGAGCAAAGCCACAGCAGGCGGGTGGAGCAGAGGCGGGTTATCAGACCAGGCCGTGACGCGAGGGGGACGGTGATGACCAGCAATAGCAACGGGCAGCAAACCCAGCGAGGGGCCGGAGCTCCTACCTGACGCCAGCCTGTGAGCCTGCAGAGCGAGGCAGAGAGCGAGGTAGCCGGGCAGAGCGGAGCTCACTGTGCAGCCGGGGGAGAACGAGGGAACCTTCCCCCTCATCGCAGCTTGGCCTGGGGAAGAGGAGAAATAACAAACCAGACGGCGAGTGAGTGTGACGCAGGGACAGGGACACGGGCAGTGGGGAGGAGGGAACAAGCCTCAGTGCTGTCGAACATACACCAGCAGGGAAGGGATTTCCCCCATCGGCCTTGTGTTCCCTGGCTCGGAGCTGGTTCGATGTCGCTGTGGCTAAAACTCCAGAGCTGCCGGCAGCTGTTCCACACCACGCGCACACCACGGCTGGCACCTGTGGGGCTGTCAGCTCTGTTTAGACTGTAAGAAACTCTCCAGGGCAGGGACGGTCTCTGACTATTGGGGTGTTCAGTGCCCAGCATAATGAGGACCCTCACCTTGGTTGGGACATTTATGCACTACTGTAAAACAAATGAATAAATAAATGAGAAAGGGACGTATTAAGGAAAAAAAGCCCATGCAGGCAAGGCCCTTGAGTGTGGTCGGAATGGCCACTGATTGCTGTGGGGAAAGCAGCTCCATCTCCCAGCCACTCCTGTCCCAGGTGAGGGCTCTCTGGGGATCTCGCTATGAGCAGATCAGTCCCTGGCCCTGTGAGGTTGTATGATCGAATAATAATGATGTATAACATTGTTGCTACCACTGTTATACAATTAGAACAAAATTTATACAAAGTATGTCATATAAGGTATCAACAGAAAAATGACAATCTATCAAATAGAATTATCCTGTTTGTATGCATGTGTCATGTTTGTATCTAAAGTTATGAATATTAACTGTACAACTGTGTTTCAAATGAGTTTCCTCCTGGGTAACACCCACAAGCTAGTTTGCATACAGTCCAACTAGCCCATTGGGAATGGACTATGCAAGTTAATGGCTCATTAAAGGACACTGAGCTCACACAATAGACAATAGAAGAAGCCTGTCCCCACCCAAAGGGCCTTCCTATAAATGTGTGATTCAGAATATGGACAATGGCTGCTCCCATGACTTAACAAGGTATGCAAGGGCATGTGACTGGCTCATCTGACCCTGGACTATAAAATTCCATAAATTCCAGAATCCACTCGCATGGGAGAAGGTGTAGAAGGCAACTTTACTATCTTCATTTGGTCTTCATTTCCTGCTTCATTTCTCTGAACCGGATTTCAAAAAAAGATGCTCTGAACAAGGGCTGGTGACCCCCAAGTTGTTTGGGTAATTTCTGGAGACTTTGTAAATTAGTAGTTTATTCCTCCATTGCTACAAATGTGATCCATGAACTTTGCAATGATTGTATGTGATTCTTTGACCATTTTAACTCTCTTCTTTCTTTAACCTATAAATAAACCTTTAGATATTAGATACTAAAGGACTGGCAGCAGCATCATTGGGTAAGAGGTGAGTTATATATACCAAAGTTATATGGCAAAACACAAAATGTCCAAGAAGTTCTTAGAACGTATTGGGGACAAATTTTTGTTTCAGATAGTGGAGGAAGTAGCCAGGGAAACAGCCATTTTAGATGTGATTCTGAACAAGAAAGGGAACTGATAACAAGTCTGAAAACTGAAGGTAATTTGGGTGAAAATGATCATGACACAGTGAAATTAATAGGCAGTAAGAGACTTAAAACAAACAAACGTGAGTATTTATTCACACAACGCACAGTCAACCAGTGGAACTCGTTGCCAGAGGATGTTGTGAAGGCCAAAACTATAACAGGGTTCAAAAAAGAACTAGATAAGTTCATGGAGGATAGGTCCATCAATATCTATTAGCCAGGATAGTCAGGGATGCAACCCCATGCTCTGGGTGTCCTTAACCTCTGCTTGCCAGAAGCTGGGAGTGGATGACATCTTCAAAAAAGGGAGGAAAGAGGATCCAGGGAACTACAGACTGGTCAGCCTCACCTCAATCCCTGGAAAAATCATGGAGCAGGTCCTTAAGGAATCCATTTTAAGGCACTTGGAAGAGAGGAAGGTGATCAGGAACAGTCAACACGGATTCACTAAGGGAAAGTCATGCCTGACCAACCTGATTGCTTTCTATGATGAGGTGACTGGCTCTGTGGATGTAGGGAAGGCAGTGGATGTGATATACCTTGACTTTAGCAAAGCTTTTGATACTGTCTCACACAGTATTCTTATCAGCAAGTTAAAGAAGTATGGGTTGGATGAATGGACTATAAAATGGATAGAGAACTGGCTAGAGCATAGGGCTCAACGAGTAGTGATCAATGGCTCCATGTCTAGCTGGCAACCGGTCACAAGCGGAGTTCCCCAGGGGTCGGTCCTGGGGCCGGTTTTGTTCAACATCTTTATTAATGATCTGGAGGATGGGGTAGATTGCACCCTCAGCAAGTTTGCGGACGACACCAAGCTGGGGGGAGTGGTAGATACCCTGCAAGGTAGGGATAGGATATAGAGTGACCTAAACAAACTGGAGGATTGGGCCAAAAGAAATCTAATGAGGTTCAACAAGGACAAGTGCAGAGTCCTCCACTTAGGAAGGAAGAATCCCATGCACAGCTATAGACTGGGGACCGACGAGCTGGGCAGCAGCTCTGCAGAAAAGGACCTGGGGGTAACGGTGGATAAAAAGCTGGATATGAGTCAGCAGAGTGCCCTGGTTGTCAAGAAGGCTAATGGCATACTGGGCTGCATTAGGAGGGGCATTGCCAGCAGGTCACGGGAAGTGATTATTCCCCTCCATTCGGCGTTGGTGAGGCCGCATTTAGAATATTGTGTCCAGTTTTGGGCCCCCCACTACAAAAAGGATGTGGACAAGTTGGAGAGAGTGCAGCGGAGGGCAACCAAAATGATTAGGGGGCTGGAGCACAGGACTTATGAGGAGAGGCTGAGGGAACTGGGCTTGTTTAGTCTGCAAAAGAGAAGAGTGAGGGGGGATTTGATAGCGGCCTTTAACTACCTGAAAGGGGGTTCCAGGGAGGATGGGGCTAGGCTGTTCTCGGTGGTGGCAGATGACAGAACAAGGAGCAACGGTCTCAAGTTGCAGGGCGGGAGGTCTAAGTTGGACATTAGGAAGAAGTTTTTTACTAGGAGGGTGGTGAAGCACTGGAATGGGTTACCTAGGGAGGTGGTGGAATCTCCATCCTTAGAGGTTTTTAAGCTGAGGCTTGACAAAGCCGTGGCTGGGATGATATAGCTGAGGTTAGTCCTGCTTTGAGCAGGGGGTTGGACTAGATGACCTCCTGAGGTACCTTCCAACTCTAATATTCTATGATTCTATGATTCTATGTTCTGTTCATTCCCTTTGAAGCACCTGGCATTGGTCACTGTCAGAAAACAGGATACTGGAATAGATGGACCATTGGTCTGACCCAGTATGGCCGTTCTTATGTTTTTCTTTCATAGTTCTAAGGAAAGGAAGGAATGAGAGGAGCAGAATAAAGACAATGGTTTTCAAAACCACAAACTTTTAACAAAATCAGAGAATGTGTCAGTAAGGTTCCGGAAGAAAATCTAATGAAGAGATTGCACAGTGACTTCAAGCGAAGAAATGAACAGGATGAGGTGAACAGTGGTGATGAGGGGGGAAGGATCCTGTTTACAGTAAAAAACAAAGACTGATCTAATATATCTGGGGTTGCAGAAAGATGCCCTGGTATCCTGCATCTGGAGGAACAAGCTGCCAGCAGGCGTGGTCTCAGGAAAGGAGGGGCTCAGCCATCCCGGTTGAAAAACGCTGTGAGAAGGACTTTGGGGTGATCAGCACCTTGTCAGACAAGAGGCCATCTCATTAGCTGGCGTTAGGTTCGATTATTTTATCTGTAACCATTTGTTTCCATTAACCCCACTTGCTTCTTCTTGAATCTCTGTTCTCTGTTAAATAAACACGTTCCTGTTTCCGTTACAAACACGGCTAAGTGCTGTGTGTTCACTGAGTTGTGCCCTAAAGGGAAGGTGGAAAGCCGGGGACACTGTTCCTTTGGGAGCAGCGGATCTGTGAACGCTGCGAGTGTCCAGTGGAACAGGATGTTCACTCCCAGGGGACGCTCAGCAGAACTGGGGGTTGGCGCGTGCCCATCGCTAACCTGCAGGGGGTGGTGGAGCCTGTGTGGGTGGAGAGGAAAGTACGTGCAGTGCCTGTGGCTGGGGGTGTCAGGTATCGATGTGCCGCACAGCCCTGGGTACCCCCAGGAAGTGTCGCACTGGGGCATGGCCCTGACCCTGTGAATCCAGCCCAGCCAATGTGCTCCAGACACTGCAATAACTCGCGGAGCTGCAGCTCTGGCGGCTGCACTGGGGAACGTGAAGGGGGAAAGGCCGAGCTAGGCCAGGCCTCAGAGTGGGCTGGAAACGGCCCCTCCCCGTCCAGCCCTGTCACTAACAACTGCCAAGTGCTGGTGGGTCAGTGACCCATGGCCCAGCTGTGCTCATCCCAGGGGAGGGTTCTCCATGGCCTTCCCCCCACAACAGCTCAGCCCCAGCCTCTCCCCTGGACGCCCGTCCTGTGTCTGGGGCACCGGTGCCCCAGGGTCCATGCGCCGGCAGGGATGGATTCGGTCACAGGCGGCAATGGGTGAACGTCACAGGCTCAGCACAGCGGCTCCGGCTGGACCAGTGGAGATTCCTCCCCTGCCCTGCCTCCCACTGAGCCAACAGGAGCTGCTCCGAGCCCGGAAACCTGCCGAAACAGGTGCCGACGGGAGCAGTTCAGAGCTGAGCTCTTTGGGAAACGTGGCCCTCGGGCTCTGCGACCGATGGAGCCTGCAAGAGGCTGCGTTGCTGGGAAGGGCAGCGGCTGCCGACAAGGGCTGACTTCACTCGGGTTCACACCACGATACGCCGATGGAAATCTGGCTCAGTCCGGATTGTGACAGGGCAAAGTGTCTGTAACCTGCCTTAGGCCAGGACAGCTGCAGGGGCCGGCAGGGCCCAGAGAGCAGCCACGCTGGGGGGGAAGAAGGTGAGAGCAGGGCGGGGGTGAGTCACTCCCTGAGCACCTGCATTCAGTGACAGTCACTGTTACAGTCCCAGTGAGAGGTAAAGCTGCCCCCTCCCTGCCAGAAACCCCCCAAGGGCAGCAGCAGCCTCCCCTGTCCTCCCGTGGGGTGACACTCCCCCCCCTGGGATGCAAGGGGCCTCGTGGGCACCTGTAGGTAAAATTTACACTCAGAGGGGGAGATTTTCACAAACACATAAGGGAGTTAGGATCAATGAGGCTTGTGTTCCTAAATCCCTTAGGCACGTTAGAAAATCTCCCCCTCCCTGCATCAGTTGCACCCAATCTGGCCCCAGGTGTTTCCCTTTGCATCTTTCACTCTGCAGCTTCATGATAGTGAGTTGATGATGAAAACACCCGCACACAATGGTGTACTGAGGAACGGGTGGGGGGGCATGGAGGCCCAGGCCCTCGGAGGAGCAGCCAACCCCATCGACATCCCCAGCGGCCAACCCAACCCCTCCGCCTCCCTCCCTCACAGCCCCTCCACCCCTGTGCTGGGTGCATGGAGGGAGCCGCAGGGATCCCGGCCGCACAGGAGCCAGGCAGCCAAAGGCGGGACTCCAGCGCAGAGCCCACCATGCTCCTCCCGCCGCCACCAGGCGGCCCCTTCATACCTACATTTATGCCTCTCCCCGCCGGTTGGTGGCAGTGGCAGTGGTAGCAGCGCCCCGCGGGTGGGGAGGCCCATGGGCCCGTTTCCCGCTCTCCCCCACTCCTGGTCCCTGCCACCCGCACAGCGGAGGGAGTGGGGGAAAGTGGGAAACAGGCCCACAGACACACACACACCCCACGGGGCGCTGCCGCCGCTGCCACCAATGGTGGGGAGGAGAGGGCTGCGAATGTAAGTATTGGCCCCCGGGCACCGGAGACCCACGGTGCGGCACTGCCCGCTCACAGCACAGGAACATGACAAATGGCGATCGGTGCCTGCGTCTGTCAGTGAATGAAGCAGGGCAGCAAACAAATGTGCCGCTGGCAGTGGAGAAGTGACGGGGCAGGTCTCTGAATCTGTGTGGGCATTTCTACCGCCACAGCTGAGTTCCCGTAGGAAAGTGACACTTTGTCCCCCAAACCCCGGGCATGAGGCCCATAGAGACCCGCAGCTCTTCTGACTAATCAGCGCCATAAGCCAGCAAATACCAAGGGCAGCAAACCAGCTGGAGTTGCAGTGAGTGACCCCTACCTGCCGAACCCGGGGCAGTCGTTTCCGAGCAGCTCCGATCTCTCCAGGAGGCTCCCGGCTTCGCTAGCACCCGGAGCCATTGTCTCTAGGGAGAGCTCCTGCTCCCAGTGACGGCTTCCCTGTCCCAGGCGGTAACATCCATTCTGCCGGTGGGGTCAGGTAGCCACAGGGTTTAACGCCAGCCTGCGCCTAAGGTTTTCCTTCAGTTAATACATTTGATATGAAATGGCAGCGCCGGCCTCTCTCGGCACATCCCCCAGCTTCAAAAGTGAAAGAAGAACAGAACCTGGCAGGTTCTGTAACTGGATCCTCCTCCCAGCGTGGTTATGGCACAAAGGTCAAATTCCTCTGCAAGAAACACACCTGGAGGGCTTGTGAGAGGGCAGCTTTGGTGCAGCAGACTCAGTTCTCCAGTTCGCCTGGTGACAGCCAGTTCTGCAGGCTGCTTTTCCTGTGCTCCAGGAGTCACTGTAATTATCTCTGCCCTGTTCAAAGAATGGGACCAAATTCTGCTGCAGCAGCCCCCAATCTCAGTGGCAATGTAAATTTATTCCACTTCCCTGATGTACAATTAAGCAGTGATTATCTGTTGAGAGGGTTTTTCACTATACTCTCCAAGTGGCCCAGCTCCATTCCCTGGGCCTCCACTCCTGCAATGTTGTTCAGACAGTGGCTCAGAACCTCTTTCCTGGGCCCCAGCTGCTGTGCTGTTCTCCTGGCAGCAGGTCCCAGCTGGGCAGGGAGACAAAAAAACAAGACGGTGCCTGACTGCATGCAACAAACCTGCTGAATTCTCTGGGATCTTGGAGAAATGCAAAATCCCCTCAGCGTGGAACATTGTGATACACACGGGCTGCACAGTTACCCTAGTGTGAGCTCGGCTGGGAGAAGCGAGCAAACGTTAATAAAATATCACAATCACCAATAACAATAAATGGTGACAGGAAAAGCTGAAAACAGAGCCAGTGCGAGCCCACTAGGGGCCCTGAGCAGGAATGGTGGGGGTGGCCCTGACCCACCCCCTGAGAATTCTCACTGCATTATTTCCACAAATCGGGGCCCCCTGAATTGCTCAGGGCCCTAAGCAATTGCTTGATCTGCTTATGTGGAGCGCCGGCTCCAGTGGGAGACGGGCGGACTGAATGAATCCAGACAGAAAGTCCTCCAGGACTCTGTTAAGATCATGCTTGGTAAACACGAGAAGCGTGGGATGGGAAGTCAATGCACCATAGTAGGTGTGTCTGAAATTAGGCCTAGCTGGTGAAGTAAATAATGAAGGGACGAGCCATTCCACCCATCACTGCTTTTGGGGTCCTCTAATTTTAGGGGAAAATAGCAGACACTGGCTGAGTGGGAGACGGGTGGACCAGAAAGAGCGAATTTCTCCATCATGGCTGCCACCCTCACCCTCTTCTGGGACCTCAGAACCCACCATTGCACTGTTGGGCCTTCATAGTCCTGATCCAGAGAGATGCACTGACCAGGCTGAACAAGGAGGGACCCAGATGACATCACCACCTCCACCGACTCTGGCTAAATCTCAGACACCACCTGGGATATGAGACTTTGTCTCTCTCTCTCACACACACACACACACATACACACACACACCGCCCCCCCCCATGTGTCCTTTTCCTTCTCTACCTTGTTTTTTTCTCTGCCCTATCCCTCTCCTTTTGCCTGCTGTATATTTTGCTACACAGCTGTAAGCCTGTGGCCAGAACAAGGCAGCTCAAAGCAATGCCCTAAGCAGCCCAATGCTGGTAAAAGTTTGCTCTGTCCTCTGAGCGGCTGATCAGACTATGTGCTGTGATTCTCTAGCAGCGAGGCTCCAAGTCAGAATCAGACCCAAAGACAGAAACTGCATTTTCTCTCTTTGTTGGTCTTCCCCTCTCATGGGCTTTTGTTTGGTCTTGTAGGAAATGGGATCAGACTTTCACAGCAGCAACGGTGGCTCCAGCCTTTCTCAACTACAAATGTCTTCTCCTTTTCTCAAAACAAGGACACCCATCACCATCTGTAACACCAGCAACAGACTGTCCTGTGGGGAGTGTTTCCATCTAAAATCTCTCTGCAGTGAAGGGGAAAGGGAATGAGGGATGTTGTTAAAATGTGAGCCTGACTCAATACTTTATATTTCAAATATTTTAACGGTTTGTCTTTCTTTTCTGTATCTTTAATAAAAAGTTAAAGGGGTTTTTAATGGCGTGTTTGTTGTGGGACTAAGCTGGCTGAGGGCTCTGAAAATCAAACCCCAAACCTTGTTTAAAACTGTTTAATGTCAGACAGTGACAGGGTCATGTTAACACCTTTCACTCTTTGGGCCCATT
>VOCO01038598.1:0-18047 GCA_007922225.1 Emydura subglobosa
AACCCCCCCACCCTGCTTGGGCTGTCCCCCCCTGCCACCCGTGTGTCTGCCCTGCAGCTACACACCCCCTTCTCTGCCTCAGCCCCCCAGCGCCCCCCTGTCTGCTTCCCCTCTTAGCTCCCCCAAACCCTCTCTCCCCCTCCCCCCAGTGCCTCTCTCTGTCTACCCATCCCCTGGTGTCCCCCAAACTCCCCCTCTGCATTTCCCACCTCCCTCTTCCCCCCGCCCCTTGTATCCATCTCCTCCCATTTCCTCCCATTGCTCCCCCCGCCCTGCCCCCCCAGTACTCACCCCAGGTCACTCTCAGGGGGGCATCCCCCAGGCTGACGTGTCTCACCTCACACACGTGTTCCGTGGGGCCGACCCCCTCCTGCCCCAGCTCAATGGACACCCAGACCTGGAAGGTGGGGTCCGCATTGGGCAGGATCCTACTGGTCACCTGCTCCCCCTGGGCCCCCCGGCCCCCCCGCTCCCAGGTCACCTCGATGTCGCGGGGGTAGAAGCCTGTCACGTGGCAGACGAGGCGGGACGGCCGGTCCTGGGTCCCTGGGATGAGGGTCACACGTGCTGCAGTCCGGGCTGCGGGGAGGGTGAGAAGGGGTCGTGAGTCACAGGGACTGGGACAGCAGGGGCTGCGGGTCGGGAGTGGGGGCACCGGCCGAGCTGTCACCTGTCTTCGGGGCAGTGAATGATGGGGAGCCATCGCGCCAGGACGTGCATTGCTGGGGCGTGAGGACCCTCTCTGCAGTGATATCCTCCGCTTGTAGGTTCAAGCGCTCCACCACGCGCCAGGTGTCTGGGTCCACGGCGAACCAGCGGTTCTGGTCGGCCCAGTACTCCAGCACGTCCGTCCCGTTGAGGGAATAGCGGGTGGTGGCTCGGGTGGCTCCGGTGCGATTGATCAGCTTACAGCTCCGCAGGATCTCCCAGTTGTAGGGCTCTGGGGGCAGAGGGGCTGCGTGAGCTACAGAGCATCAGACGCAGGAGTCCGGACCCCCCCCACCCCGCTCTAACCGCCAGACCCCACTGCCCTCCTGCATCCAACCCCCATCCCCCACTCCAGCCTCTCGGTATCATGGTGTCATGCGGGCTGGCTTGAGTGGGGGGGCAGTTAGTATATTGGGTGACATCAGTAGGGCAGAATCATAATAATCCATGTGGGATATGCCATGTCAGGTACTGTTAGGAAGGTTGTAATGTGCTAAGTAAGATAATAATACTTATGTTCATGTATAATATGTGAAATAGAAGTTATAGATGTATTTGAGATATCTGTATTTCAAATTGTTCTGCCTGGGCAACCCCCCAGATAGAAAAGCTGCAGAACAATGGCCTGCATAATGGTCCATTAAGGCATTCCCAGGTGGAAGGGGCCCTGAGGGAGAAGCCAGCATCACCACTGAGTCACCAGAACCTGCTTACCTGACTCTGGACTCCATGGCAGGCAGCCTACCTGATGAAGCATCAGGACTGGTCCATGTGACTATGGACCCCAGGCACACCGGAGGAGTCACCAGGATTGGCCCATGTGACTCTGGACTCCATTTTGGGTCTTGTGACTGCCCACAGGCCGCATGGCCGGCAGAGGGGGTTTATAAGATCAAACCACAGGATCCATCTTGGTCTATGATCCTGTCCAGTCTGCAGACACACACCTGTCTCTGGACCAATTCATCTTGCAACTGAACCGAAGGACTCAGACCCATCCAGGTACTGGATGTGAACCAGAGAGAACTACACAAGCCTGCAACCCACATTTCTTCCAGAAACCTGAAGTATATGGACTTTTAATCATTTGTATATCTGTGATTTACTTTAACCCTTTAACATTTCTCTCATGGTTTATTTCTTTCTTTTTACAATAAACCTTTAGTTTAGTTACTAAAGGATTGGCTGCCAGCGTGGTATTTTAGGTAAGATCCAAACTTACATTGCTCTGGTGCTGTGGCTGACCCCTTGGGGTCAGAGGGAACCTTTTTAGCAAAGAGCAGAGAGTTTAAATAACTGGTCTCTTTACTGGACCTGGTGCTGATTTGGGAGCCTGGAGCTGAAATGCAGTGAAGGGGACTGTGTGCATTTGTGGACTGGCTTCGTGATACCCTGTGTGGGGTAATCAGAAGCAGCTCGTGGCTGGTTGGGAAACCGGGCTTCAGTGTCACCCACCAGTGCTGGGAGAATCCGCTCTCCTTTTGCAGCCTGCCCTGACCTTGGCATTATCAGTTGGCTGCCCTGGGCACGGGTCGTATCACACATGGAAATCACGGAGCTCTGCTGTCCCCTGCCCAGCCCCAGCTGCCTCCCACCTCCTTTGAGCCGCCCGCCCTGTCCATCCCCTGAGCTGGGGCTCAGTTGCTGACCTGGCTGTACGGAGATGGCCTTCACCCACCGCACCGGGTCCAGGAACCCGTCCACCATGGAGCCCAACTCTGAGAACGTAACTGCGCTCTCTCTCTCGGTGACTGCTCTGCTGCCGTGTAGCTGTTGCGGGGAGTCACCAAGGTGTCGATGTCGATTTTGTAGGCTGAGCGCAGCAGGTCATTTCCGCTCACCGCAGGGAAATGGTGGGGCAGGCCGGCCGCCTGCGGGGAGAGGAGCTGGTAACAAGAGTAAGGCTGAACTGCAGCTGAACTGAAGTTTGCTGGAAGGAGAGAGAGCAGGATGGGACCCAGGCATCCGGGACAGCAACGCGAGGGGGCCCCACAGCACCCAGCCCTGGCGGAAGATGCTGGGATGGGGAAAGGGACCCAGGCATCCGGGAGACCAGGGGTCACTTCCCACCCATGGCGAGGGAGCAGAGAGACACGAGCCGGAAGGAGACCGAGACAGGTTTGGCTCAAAGAGGCTCTACGGGGCAGGGTCTGGGGCCAGGTCCCACAAATCTGTAGGGGGCTCGGCCGCCCCTTCCCTGCGCTGAGCTGTCTGCAGCTCCTCCACGAAACCCAAGGCAAAACTGCGGCCTTTCAGTGCTGTGCCAGGAACTGAGCCGGGGTGTGGCTGGGGTCGGGAGAGGAATGGAAAGATGCATCCGAGAGTGACTCCAGCCCGGCTCTGTCTGCTTTCCCTGTGCAGACTCTGTCTCTGCCCACGGCCCCAGCAGAGGGAAGGAGCTGCTGATGGGAGGCTGATGCCTCTGCAGCTGGGGAGGAGCGAGGCAGGTGGGGAACCTCACCCTCGCAGCCGAGGCCACTGACTGCACCTGCTCACTGTTATGGGGCAAGGTGCTAAGGAAACAGTCTAACTGCAGGGTTGGCCACCTGCTAATTCAGCAGCTCTCCATGTGGCTCGTAAAGGCAGAGCGCGGGCCAGGTGTTTGGCCCTCAAGCCACAGGCCTAATGCCCTGGCTCTGTGCAGACGGTGCAGGGTGACCAGATGTCCCGGTTTAAAAGGGACTGTCCTGATACTCGGGGCTTTTTCTGATATAGGCGCCTATCGCCCTCCATCCTGTCCTGATTTCTCACACCTGCTATCTGTCACCCCATTAGTTGGCGGTGGAGGGTGTGGGTGGGGGCACAGGTATAGCTAGAGGGGCTGAGGCTGGGGGTGGTAAATGAGGACAGGTGGTTGGCAAGCCTTGGACCGGCTCTCTGTGAAAATCTGTATTTCCCTTGTTGGAGGAGGGAGGCGGCATCATCTCTTGCCGGCTTTGCCTTGTCTTACTCATTAAGTTCTCTCTGATCCAGCTCAGGCACTGAATAACCACGAGAGCGACAGTATGAGATTGTTTTACATCGTTGCAGGGTACGTCGCTAAATCTGACGTTTCCCCCCTCTCGTTAGTAGAATACCACCTGTATTCAGGTCTGTGACTGCACTGACTGTCAATTTAATTTCAACTCAACAGAACCAATGGCTATTGTAACACCCGACTCTTTGTGAGCGTGTGCGATGATTTTGGTTGTTGTTTTCTGCATGTAGGGCAGCATGGTGCGAAGATCACAGATTAGATCCCACGCTGGGCCAAGTGGACACAGTGGCCAATTCTGTTCATAAATGTGGGTGACAAAAGAGATGGGCAGGATCTGTCAGAGACGAAAAACCCCTGTGATGTTTTACCCTCTTTGTCCATGTTGGGACTGGTTTATGAAAGCAAAAGTGGCTCCAAAAGCACATCGTTTTGTTGCTTCCTTTTAAAAGCAGCAAACACTTCAGTAGCAATGCAGCAGGGCTAAAGTTTTTCTGCAGATGACCAAGCTTAACCACTAACGCACACACTTGTCAGGCTTTGTAGAAATGTCCAGTGTGAATGGTAGAGAGGGGGAAGGGGGATATTTTCCATCTTTGTCAATACTGGATATGCAGCCAAGGCAGGGATAAGAGCTGGCTTGTTCTTAAACATTTTACATCATTTAGCAGCAGCGATTTCAGTTTCGCTTTAGCTACAAAGGAAGCGAGTTCTGAGTTCGAAAGCTGTGTGAGCATCTGAAAAGTTTAACTGTCATTTTTTGTCATATTTGATCAAATTAAGATTTGTAAATCCCAAATTGAGGAGAAGCAATTAGTCCCCTTAAAATAGAACCAAGTCCTTTCCCCCCTTTCCTTTCAATGCTTAAACTGAAATAAATTTTCGGTTACTGTAACTGGGATGTTACGAACAAATGTCTGATCCTAGGTGGAACTGGTTCATAACTGAGAGGGATTGTGTTATGCTAACAAGGCCAACAAATTTACCTAGTTGTGAGTTTAATTGTAAGGAGTGAAACCTCCTGATATCCTATAATAACAAATGTTGGTGGGAAAGGTGCAAGGAAACCAGACACAGATACAGGATTGGTCTAAACCAAAAAGGCCACTTCGATATAATCCATGGACTGTGCTGAAATCAGGCTTGTTTAAAGCAGATGAAGTGGAGCTGGAACTTCATGAGCCAAAATTGGTGCATTGGAATTTAGGCGTAACTGGAGGACAACAAAGTAAAGGGCTGGGCCGTTCCACCCGTCACTGCCCTTTTGGGGTCCTTCAAGAAAGAGATTTTGTGAGAAAAGACTAAAGAAAAGAAAGAAGAACAGACAGAGGCTACTGGAGCAAACATCAACACCATGCCTGCCACCCCCACTATCTCCTGGGACCCCGGGTCTTCACCATCCTGATCCTGAGAGATGCCCTGAGATCAGAGCAGGCCAGAGAGCAGGGAGCAGGTAACATCGCCACCGCACCTAGCTTCAGCTGAATCCCAAACATGACCTGGGATGAAATGGGGTCTGACTGTAGCAACTACAACAACAGCATATCTCAGCTAACTTCCCTTTTCCCCAGAATGGGGGTTAGTGCCATCTTTGATACCTGTCACGCTGGGTAGATGTGGGGGGAATTTATTATATTTTTTAACATCAGTGTGTCAGAATCATAGTAATCCATGTGAGATAGGCCATGCCAGGTACTGCAAGAAAGGCTGGAATGTGCTAAGTCGGATGACGATGTTTATGTGCATGTGTGATGTGTCTACTGAAAGTTATGGACATGGTTGCTGTATCTGTATTTCAAATTATGTTGAGTCTGGGACACACCCAGACAGGATGGCTGCAGCACTAGCCTGCTTAATGGCCCAATAAGGAAACTCACAGGTCCAGTGGGCCCAGGAGGAGAAGCCAGGGATACACCTGATGAGTCACCAATTGCTTATATGACCCTGGACTCCGCCTTGTTCCTGGAAATTTCCACAAGCAGCATAGCCAAGGCTAAAAGACATAAAAGGTACTGCGCCACATCCATTTTGTCTTTGATCTTCATCTTCAGCCACCCACCTACCTCTGGATCAGCTCATCTGAACAACACATCTGAACAGACGAGTGGCTAACAGAAGGAGGGAGTTTGCTTGGGATTTGTCTGAGAGGAGCCCAGGTGAGTGCTCAGTGAGGGGAGCTGTGTTGGGTGTGCTGTGCTAGAGGGGGGAGTATCTGAGAGACCAGGTGTGTGACTGGTGCAAGTTATAGCTGACTGTGGGTGTGTGCTTGTGACTGGTGCAGTTACAGGGACCGTTTGGCAGTTGAGGGTGTGTCTGATTGATTGATTAAAGAAGTATGGGTTGGATGAATGGACTATAAAATGGATAGAGAACTGGCTAGAGCATAGGGCTCAACGAGTAGTGATCTATGGCTCCATGTCTAGCTGGCAGCCGATCACAAGCGGAGTTCCCCAGGGGTCGGTCCTGGGGCCGGTTTTGTTCAACATCTTCATCCCAGGGAGGGGTGCAAAAATTCTGTGGGCAGGCGGGGGGGAGCTCCCTGGAAGTTGGGGGAGCCAAGGGGGGGCCGGTGGAGGAAGCGCCGCAGCGCTCCGTGCGCAGGGGGAAAGTTTTTGTGGGGATCCAAACTTTGGTTGAGGTGGGCAATTGAAAGTGGGGTGGGGTTGGGAGGGTGCAGAGGGGTGGGCCCCCCCCCCCAGGGTGTTGGAAGCTCAGGATGGGGCCTGAAGGAAATTAACTTCCGAGGACCGAAGGAGAAACATTTTCTGGGAGCTGCGTCTTGTGGGGAGCGGGGCGAGGAGGTTGGGGGACAGGGGAGCCCTATGGGGTTTGGGGGACGGAGGAAGGGCGTGAGGGGGATGGGGAGAGGGGGGAGGGGCTCTGCCCCCTCGCCCACCAGCAAATCTCTCTTCTCCTTTGCAGTTGGCGCGTCCAGGGGCAGAGTCCAGCTGTGGGACAGAGTCTAGAAGCGCCATGTGGGGCAGGCTAGTGAGGCCGAGCACTGGGATCTGCCCCCCTGCGTGGGGGTTGCTGTGGGTGAGGAGCGTGGCTGAGACCAGCCGGGGGGCCCTGGCCGACAAAGTGGCTCTTCTGACGGCTTCGACCGAGGGGTGAGTGACGGTGCCCCCCACCCCCGACCACAGCCCCCTGGGATTCCTGCCCCCCAAGTCCCGCCGGTGCCCCTCACGCCCCGCCCCCGCTGTCTCCCCCAGGATCGGCTTGGCAGTCGCCCGGCGCCTGGCCCAGGACGGGGCCCACGTGGTTCTGAGCAGCCGGAAGCAGAGTAACGTGGACCGGGCCGTGGCCCAGTTGCGAGCCGAGAACCTCAGCGTCTCCGGGACCGTGTGTCACGTGGGCAATGCCGAGGATCGGGAGCGCCTGGTCGCCACGGTGAGCCCGGACGCCTGGGTTCTCTCCCGGCTCCGGGACGGCAGTGGGGACTAATGGTTAGAGCAGGGTTTGGGCTGGGAGCCAGGACTTCTGGGTTCTCTCCCTGGCTCTGGGGGGGCAGGACCTGGCACAATGGAGTACGGATTTCTCCCCTCTCCAGGCCCTGGAGCGTCACGGGGGCATCGACATCCTGGTCTCCAACGCGGCCGTTAACCCATTCTTCGGGAACACGCTGGAGGCCACCGAGGACGTGTGGAACAAGGTGTGTGTGGGGGGGAGCTGGGCTGGGTGGGGAAGGGTGAGTTGGGGGGCAGAAGGGGGCTGGGGGTGGGGATATGGAGGGAGGTGGGGGCGAGGTGGATCAGAGAAGGGGGGAGGGCCTGTGGTCAGGTGTGGGGGGCAGAGCGTGGAGTGGGAGGAGGTCTGGGGGTGCAGCACCGGGGGAGGGGCACCATGGGGTGCAGGGCAGAACCTGGACCGCCTCTCCTAACCCCCCCCGATCAGATCCTGCAGGTCAACGTGACGGCGACGGCCCTGCTGGTCGGCCTGGTGGTGCCCCACATAAAGAAACGGGGGTGAGTCCGCGCCCGGGATTCCGGGGGCGGCTCCAGGGGGGGGGGGGGCAGGTCTCTCGGCTCCGGCTCACACCCCCTCTCCACGCAGGGGCGGCTCCATCATCATCGTCTCGTCCATCGCGGGCTTCACCCCCTTCCCGGTGAGACACCCCCTAATCCCCCCCATGGCCCTGGGGGCGAAAGGGAGGTTGGGGCGGCGGGGGGCATCTGGGGCCGGTTGGCTGGCCGGGGACTGGTTGGGGAGCAGGGCAGGGGGGTGGGAGGGAAATGGGGGGACCTGGGGGTGGCTGATGGGGTTGGTGGAGGGCTGGGGGGGGCAGGAAGTTGGGAGGCGAGTGCGGGGAACCCGGGGGGGGGAGCTGCTGGGTGTGGGTCTGGGCAGGGCTAATGGGGCGGGGGGCTGGCTGGCTGGCGGAGGGCTGGGCAGCTGGGGGGGGGGCTGGCTGGAGAAGGGGGGGCCACACTGACCCTCTCTGCCCCCCCAGGTGCTGGGCCCGTACAGCGTCTCCAAGACGGCTCTGCTGGGCCTCGTCAAGGCCCTGGCCCCGGAGCTGGGTCACCGCAAGATCCGGATCAACGGGCTGGCACCGGGGCTGGTGGAGACCCAGTTCAGTGCAGCTGTGAGTGCGGGGCGGGGACCACTGCTGGGGGCGGAGTCTGGCAGGGAGGGGGTACCGCTGGGGGCGGGGCCTCACTGTGGGGGGCACGGTGCCGGTGATCCCCCAACTCTGGTTTTTCTTCCAGCTGTGGCAGGAAGAAGACATGAGAAAGAAAATTATGGAGCATCTGAGAGTGCAGAGGTACCAACGGCCCCACAGCCCGCCCCCCATCCTTCCCTGCAGCCCCCCATCCTGCCCCCCGCCCCGCACTAACTCCCCCTCCTCTCCTCAGGCTGGGGGTCCCGTCTGACTGCGCCGGGATCGTCGCCTTCCTCTGCTCCCCCGACGCCAGCTACATCACGGGGGAGACGGTGGTGGTGGCTGGGGGCGCCCCCTCCCGGCTCTGAGCCCCTTGCCCCCCAAGATAGACGGACGGCTGGATGGGCGGGGCCTGGACTGGCCCGGCCTCAAATTGGGGACGTGCTGGGTTGGCGGCTATTGGGAGACACGCCTCAGAGGGGAGGTTTTGGGGTGTCTCTTCCTGGGGGTCTGAGAGAGAGGCAAGTTTGGGTGGCAGGGATTTGTGAGGGGCTAAAGGGACGTGGGGGAGCAAGAATTTTTGTGGGGCTGGGAGTTTGTGGTCCATTTTGGGGGGGCTGGAGAGAGCCAGAGTCAGTTTTTGGGGGTAGAGATCTGGGGGTGACGTATATGGGGGGTCTCCGAGGACAGAGGAGTGGGGCAGCTTTGGATGCAGGCAGTGACGGGGGAGAGGCCGTGTGGGGATCCCCTCCTCGGGGAGGCAAGTATTGGGGTACACAGAGGGGTGGGGACAATTGGGGGGCAGCCATGGGGCAGGGAGTGGAAGGGCAGTTTAGGGGGGGCTGGGAAGGGAGGAGGATTTGGGGAGACACACCCCTATTTGTGGATAAGGGCTGAGTTTTGGGGGGCACAGGGACCCCTGCCTTGCCACCCCCTCCCCTGTTCCCTGTCTCTCCATGAACTAGTGATTGCTGAAGGCTTGATAAATTGTCGCTGCCTCCCCATCTGCATCTTCCTTTGGGATGTGTGGGGGGGCAAGAGGGCTGTATCGGGGAGGGGGAAAAAGGGGGGGAGTCTGTTATGGGGCAGGGGAGAAGGTCTTTAATGGGGTGCAGAGGGGCCCTCCAAGACACACACTCCCCACTGTCCCTCGCCCGGCTCTGCCCCATCATCGGGCAAAAGACGCCCATCTGGGGGTGGCCCTTGCTCTCCCGGGGAGCATCCTGCCGGGGGAGGGGAGCTGGGGAGCTCTGGGTGCCGGCCCCCCACTGCCGTTCTGCTGCCGGGAAAGTGGGCGCCGGTCGGAACCGGTCCTTCACTCGGTGTTGAATTTCAATGCTGAGTTTTCCCTCACCTTGGCCGTGGCCATGCGGCCAAGTGGTTTGTGCTGGAGAAATGGAAACCAGCCGACGGGTACCGAGAAAAGGGAGCCCCTCGGGCTTTTTATCTGCGACATCTGTTTTAAGTGTCACAACCTCTCTAGGGCTTTGCCCGACAGGCTATAAGTGCCTTCCCGAATAAAACACCTCCCGTCCGACGGGCCCCGGGTTTTCCTTCCGGACGGTTTGCGGTGGAGGCTCTTCTGGTGCATCGACGACCACTGGGACCCATCCGTGCCTGGGGCAGCCACCTGAAAACGCCCCGGTCAGGCCAGGCTGCAATCAGAGAGCCGATTCTCCCAGCGCTGGTGTTTGGCACTGAAGCCAGACTTCCCAACCGGCCACAAACTCTGCTTCTGATTCCCCACAGAAGCCAGTCCACAAACACACACAGCCCCTTTACTGCAATCCAGTCTCTGGCCCCCAATCAGCCACTGGGTCCAGCAAAGAGACCAGTTATTTCAACTCTCTGCTCTTTACCAAAAAGGTTCCCTCTGACCCCAAGGGGTCAGCCACAGCCCCAGAGAAATCTAAGTTTGGCTCTTACCCAAAATCCCACGCTGCCAGCCAATCCTTTAGTAAGTAAAACTAAAGGTTTATTGCAAAAAGAAAGAAAGAAACGATAAGAGAAAAAGGATTACAGCAAATCAGATACATAGACTTGATTTGAAAGTCCAGATACAGCAGGTTTCTGGGAGAACTGTGGAGTTTGCAGGCTTATCTTGTCAGCAGAAACCAGCAGCAGAATTACTTGATCCATTACTGAAGCAAGGCTTTCAGCAAGAACAAGCATCAAAAGCATCATATTGTGAGAAGCAACCAAGCAACAGGTGTTAAAAAAGAGTTGTCCCCCCCGCCCCCTTAGCATCTTCCATGGGGCTCCAGCCCTGGCACAGCCGGCTCCGTGTCTGCTCTCTCGGCCGCATCTGGGCCAGAAGGTTCCCTGGATACGGTGCATCCTCCCGGCTCAGCCGTGGCTGGAGCAGAGTTGAGGGTCCCTGGCTGTGTCTATGCAGGGTGATACGGCATGTTCTGGCCCCCTGCAGGGGAAGCCAAAGCAGGAATTGACTCATCTGGAGACCAGCTGCCCCCATCAGCCAGGACGTGTGGGGCAACAACGGGGACCCCCGCCACGACCCCTATACCCAGTCGCAGCTCAGCACGGACCTCTGGGATCTCACGTGACAGTGGGAAGGCTCGGGGGGACACTAGGGGGCGCTGCACTGCAGAGGGTGCGGTAGGGGGGCTCGGAGAGGGGCGCAGTGCTCAGGATGGGGAGATGTGGTGGGGGCTCCATAGGGGGTGCTGTGGTGCAGGGGACAGGTGTGGGGAGGGGGAGGGGCTCTGGGGGGCGCTGTGTTGGGTGCATCACTCACTTTTCATCCTCAGGTACCAGCCCAGGGCCCCGACTCCCGCCACAGGGAGGAAGGCGCCAGCCACGATCACCGGGAGACCTGCCCATCCTGTGGTCTGGGAATCTGGAATTGCCCCGAGACAGACTGAGCCACGGGCCCTCCAAACCCCTGTGCCCCTCCCCTCCCATGGGTCCTGCCCTGATGGGCCTGGGCTAGCAACCCCCCCACCCTGCTTGGGCTGTCCCCCCCTGCCACCCGTGTGTCTGCCCTGCAGCTACACACCCCCTTCTCTGCCTCAGCCCCCCAGCGCCCCCCTGTCTGCTTCCCCTCTTAGCTCCCCCAAACCCTCTCTCCCCCTCCCCCCAGTGCCTCTCTCTGTCTACCCATCCCCTGGTGTCCCCCAAACTCCCCCTCTGCATTTCCCACCTCCCTCTTCCCCCCGCCCCTTGTATCCATCTCCTCCCATTTCCTCCCATTGCTCCCCCCGCCCTGCCCCCCCAGTACTCACCCCAGGTCACTCTCAGGGGGGCATCCCCCAGGCTGACGTGTCTCACCTCACACACGTGTTCCGTGGGGCCGACCCCCTCCTGCCCCAGCTCAATGGACACCCAGACCTGGAAGGTGGGGTCCGCATTGGGCAGGATCCTACTGGTCACCTGCTCCCCCTGGGCCCCCCGGCCCCCCCGCTCCCAGGTCACCTCGATGTCGCGGGGGTAGAAGCCTGTCACGTGGCAGACGAGGCGGGACGGCCGGTCCTGGGTCCCTGGGATGAGGGTCACACGTGCTGCAGTCCGGGCTGCGGGGAGGGTGAGAAGGGGTCGTGAGTCACAGGGACTGGGACAGCAGGGGCTGCGGGTCGGGAGTGGGGGCACCGGCCGAGCTGTCACCTGTCTTCGGGGCAGTGAATGATGGGGAGCCATCGCGCCAGGACGTGCATTGCTGGGGCGTGAGGACCCTCTCTGCAGTGATATCCTCCGCTTGTAGGTTCAAGCGCTCCACCACGCGCCAGGTGTCTGGGTCCACGGCGAACCAGCGGTTCTGGTCGGCCCAGTACTCCAGCACGTCCGTCCCGTTGAGGGAATAGCGGGTGGTGGCTCGGGTGGCTCCGGTGCGATTGATCAGCTTACAGCTCCGCAGGATCTCCCAGTTGTAGGGCTCTGGGGGCAGAGGGGCTGCGTGAGCTACAGAGCATCAGACGCAGGAGTCCGGACCCCCCCCACCCCGCTCTAACCGCCAGACCCCACTGCCCTCCTGCATCCAACCCCCATCCCCCACTCCAGCCTCTCGGTATCATGGTGTCATGCGGGCTGGCTTGAGTGGGGGGGCAGTTAGTATATTGGGTGACATCAGTAGGGCAGAATCATAATAATCCATGTGGGATATGCCATGTCAGGTACTGTTAGGAAGGTTGTAATGTGCTAAGTAAGATAATAATACTTATGTTCATGTATAATATGTGAAATAGAAGTTATAGATGTATTTGAGATATCTGTATTTCAAATTGTTCTGCCTGGGCAACCCCCCAGATAGAAAAGCTGCAGAACAATGGCCTGCATAATGGTCCATTAAGGCATTCCCAGGTGGAAGGGGCCCTGAGGGAGAAGCCAGCATCACCACTGAGTCACCAGAACCTGCTTACCTGACTCTGGACTCCATGGCAGGCAGCCTACCTGATGAAGCATCAGGACTGGTCCATGTGACTATGGACCCCAGGCACACCGGAGGAGTCACCAGGATTGGCCCATGTGACTCTGGACTCCATTTTGGGTCTTGTGACTGCCCACAGGCCGCATGGCCGGCAGAGGGGGTTTATAAGATCAAACCACAGGATCCATCTTGGTCTATGATCCTGTCCAGTCTGCAGACACACACCTGTCTCTGGACCAATTCATCTTGCAACTGAACCGAAGGACTCAGACCCATCCAGGTACTGGATGTGAACCAGAGAGAACTACACAAGCCTGCAACCCACATTTCTTCCAGAAACCTGAAGTATATGGACTTTTAATCATTTGTATATCTGTGATTTACTTTAACCCTTTAACATTTCTCTCATGGTTTATTTCTTTCTTTTTACAATAAACCTTTAGTTTAGTTACTAAAGGATTGGCTGCCAGCGTGGTATTTTAGGTAAGATCCAAACTTACATTGCTCTGGTGCTGTGGCTGACCCCTTGGGGTCAGAGGGAACCTTTTTAGCAAAGAGCAGAGAGTTTAAATAACTGGTCTCTTTACTGGACCTGGTGCTGATTTGGGAGCCTGGAGCTGAAATGCAGTGAAGGGGACTGTGTGCATTTGTGGACTGGCTTCGTGATACCCTGTGTGGGGTAATCAGAAGCAGCTCGTGGCTGGTTGGGAAACCGGGCTTCAGTGTCACCCACCAGTGCTGGGAGAATCCGCTCTCCTTTTGCAGCCTGCCCTGACCTTGGCATTATCAGTTGGCTGCCCTGGGCACGGGTCGTATCACACATGGAAATCACGGAGCTCTGCTGTCCCCTGCCCAGCCCCAGCTGCCTCCCACCTCCTTTGAGCCGCCCGCCCTGTCCATCCCCTGAGCTGGGGCTCAGTTGCTGACCTGGCTGTACGGAGATGGCCTTCACCCACCGCACCGGGTCCAGGAACCCGTCCACCATGGAGCCCAACTCTGAGAACGTAACTGCGCTCTCTCTCTCGGTGACTGCTCTGCTGCCGTGTAGCTGTTGCGGGGAGTCACCAAGGTGTCGATGTCGATTTTGTAGGCTGAGCGCAGCAGGTCATTTCCGCTCACCGCAGGGAAATGGTGGGGCAGGCCGGCCGCCTGCGGGGAGAGGAGCTGGTAACAAGAGTAAGGCTGAACTGCAGCTGAACTGAAGTTTGCTGGAAGGAGAGAGAGCAGGATGGGACCCAGGCATCCGGGACAGCAACGCGAGGGGGCCCCACAGCACCCAGCCCTGGCGGAAGATGCTGGGATGGGGAAAGGGACCCAGGCATCCGGGAGACCAGGGGTCACTTCCCACCCATGGCGAGGGAGCAGAGAGACACGAGCCGGAAGGAGACCGAGACAGGTTTGGCTCAAAGAGGCTCTACGGGGCAGGGTCTGGGGCCAGGTCCCACAAATCTGTAGGGGGCTCGGCCGCCCCTTCCCTGCGCTGAGCTGTCTGCAGCTCCTCCACGAAACCCAAGGCAAAACTGCGGCCTTTCAGTGCTGTGCCAGGAACTGAGCCGGGGTGTGGCTGGGGTCGGGAGAGGAATGGAAAGATGCATCCGAGAGTGACTCCAGCCCGGCTCTGTCTGCTTTCCCTGTGCAGACTCTGTCTCTGCCCACGGCCCCAGCAGAGGGAAGGAGCTGCTGATGGGAGGCTGATGCCTCTGCAGCTGGGGAGGAGCGAGGCAGGTGGGGAACCTCACCCTCGCAGCCGAGGCCACTGACTGCACCTGCTCACTGTTATGGGGCAAGGTGCTAAGGAAACAGTCTAACTGCAGGGTTGGCCACCTGCTAATTCAGCAGCTCTCCATGTGGCTCGTAAAGGCAGAGCGCGGGCCAGGTGTTTGGCCCTCAAGCCACAGGCCTAATGCCCTGGCTCTGTGCAGACGGTGCAGGGTGACCAGATGTCCCGGTTTAAAAGGGACTGTCCTGATACTCGGGGCTTTTTCTGATATAGGCGCCTATCGCCCTCCATCCTGTCCTGATTTCTCACACCTGCTATCTGTCACCCCATTAGTTGGCGGTGGAGGGTGTGGGTGGGGGCACAGGTATAGCTAGAGGGGCTGAGGCTGGGGGTGGTAAATGAGGACAGGTGGTTGGCAAGCCTTGGACCGGCTCTCTGTGAAAATCTGTATTTCCCTTGTTGGAGGAGGGAGGCGGCATCATCTCTTGCCGGCTTTGCCTTGTCTTACTCATTAAGTTCTCTCTGATCCAGCTCAGGCACTGAATAACCACGAGAGCGACAGTATGAGATTGTTTTACATCGTTGCAGGGTACGTCGCTAAATCTGACGTTTCCCCCCTCTCGTTAGTAGAATACCACCTGTATTCAGGTCTGTGACTGCACTGACTGTCAATTTAATTTCAACTCAACAGAACCAATGGCTATTGTAACACCCGACTCTTTGTGAGCGTGTGCGATGATTTTGGTTGTTGTTTTCTGCATGTAGGGCAGCATGGTGCGAAGATCACAGATTAGATCCCACGCTGGGCCAAGTGGACACAGTGGCCAATTCTGTTCATAAATGTGGGTGACAAAAGAGATGGGCAGGATCTGTCAGAGACGAAAAACCCCTGTGATGTTTTACCCTCTTTGTCCATGTTGGGACTGGTTTATGAAAGCAAAAGTGGCTCCAAAAGCACATCGTTTTGTTGCTTCCTTTTAAAAGCAGCAAACACTTCAGTAGCAATGCAGCAGGGCTAAAGTTTTTCTGCAGATGACCAAGCTTAACCACTAACGCACACACTTGTCAGGCTTTGTAGAAATGTCCAGTGTGAATGGTAGAGAGGGGGAAGGGGGATATTTTCCATCTTTGTCAATACTGGATATGCAGCCAAGGCAGGGATAAGAGCTGGCTTGTTCTTAAACATTTTACATCATTTAGCAGCAGCGATTTCAGTTTCGCTTTAGCTACAAAGGAAGCGAGTTCTGAGTTCGAAAGCTGTGTGAGCATCTGAAAAGTTTAACTGTCATTTTTTGTCATATTTGATCAAATTAAGATTTGTAAATCCCAAATTGAGGAGAAGCAATTAGTCCCCTTAAAATAGAACCAAGTCCTTTCCCCCCTTTCCTTTCAATGCTTAAACTGAAATAAATTTTCGGTTACTGTAACTGGGATGTTACGAACAAATGTCTGATCCTAGGTGGAACTGGTTCATAACTGAGAGGGATTGTGTTATGCTAACAAGGCCAACAAATTTACCTAGTTGTGAGTTTAATTGTAAGGAGTGAAACCTCCTGATATCCTATAATAACAAATGTTGGTGGGAAAGGTGCAAGGAAACCAGACACAGATACAGGATTGGTCTAAACCAAAAAGGCCACTTCGATATAATCCATGGACTGTGCTGAAATCAGGCTTGTTTAAAGCAGATGAAGTGGAGCTGGAACTTCATGAGCCAAAATTGGTGCATTGGAATTTAGGCGTAACTGGAGGACAACAAAGTAAAGGGCTGGGCCGTTCCACCCGTCACTGCCCTTTTGGGGTCCTTCAAGAAAGAGATTTTGTGAGAAAAGACTAAAGAAAAGAAAGAAGAACAGACAGAGGCTACTGGAGCAAACATCAACACCATGCCTGCCACCCCCACTATCTCCTGGGACCCCGGGTCTTCACCATCCTGATCCTGAGAGATGCCCTGAGATCAGAGCAGGCCAGAGAGCAGGGAGCAGGTAACATCGCCACCGCACCTAGCTTCAGCTGAATCCCAAACATGACCTGGGATGAAATGGGGTCTGACTGTAGCAACTACAACAACAGCATATCTCAGCTAACTTCCCTTTTCCCCAGAATGGGGGTTAGTGCCATCTTTGATACCTGTCACGCTGGGTAGATGTGGGGGGAATTTATTATATTTTTTAACATCAGTGTGTCAGAATCATAGTAATCCATGTGAGATAGGCCATGCCAGGTACTGCAAGAAAGGCTGGAATGTGCTAAGTCGGATGACGATGTTTATGTGCATGTGTGATGTGTCTACTGAAAGTTATGGACATGGTTGCTGTATCTGTATTTCAAATTATGTTGAGTCTGGGACACACCCAGACAGGATGGCTGCAGCACTAGCCTGCTTAATGGCCCAATAAGGAAACTCACAGGTCCAGTGGGCCCAGGAGGAGAAGCCAGGGATACACCTGATGAGTCACCAATTGCTTATATGACCCTGGACTCCGCCTTGTTCCTGGAAATTTCCACAAGCAGCATAGCCAAGGCTAAAAGACATAAAAGGTACTGCGCCACATCCATTTTGTCTTTGATCTTCATCTTCAGCCACCCACCTACCTCTGGATCAGCTCATCTGAACAACACATCTGAACAGACGAGTGGCTAACAGAAGGAGGGAGTTTGCTTGGGATTTGTCTGAGAGGAGCCCAGGTGAGTGCTCAGTGAGGGGAGCTGTGTTGGGTGTGCTGTGCTAGAGGGGGGAGTATCTGAGAGACCAGGTGTGTGACTGGTGCAAGTTATAGCTGACTGTGGGTGTGTGCTTGTGACTGGTGCAGTTACAGGGACCGTTTGGCAGTTGAGGGTGTGTCTGATTGATTGATTAAAGAAGTATGGGTTGGATGAATGGACTATAAAATGGATAGAGAACTGGCTAGAGCATAGGGCTCAACGAGTAGTGATCTATGGCTCCATGTCTAGCTGGCAGCCGATCACAAGCGGAGTTCCCCAGGGGTCGGTCCTGGGGCCGGTTTTGTTCAACATCTTCATCCCAGGGAGGGGTGCAAAAATTCTGTGGGCAGGCGGGGGGGAGCTCCCTGGAAGTTGGGGGAGCCAAGGGGGGGCCGGTGGAGGAAGCGCCGCAGCGCTCCGTGCGCAGGGGGAAAGTTTTTGTGGGGATCCAAACTTTGGTTGAGGTGGGCAATTGAAAGTGGGGTGGGGTTGGGAGGGTGCAGAGGGGTGGGCCCCCCCCCCCAGGGTGTTGGAAGCTCAGGATGGGGCCTGAAGGAAATTAACTTCCGAGGACCGAAGGAGAAACATTTTCTGGGAGCTGCGTCTTGTGGGGAGCGGGGCGAGGAGGTTGGGGGACAGGGGAGCCCTATGGGGTTTGGGGGACGGAGGAAGGGCGTGAGGGGGATGGGGAGAGGGGGGAGGGGCTCTGCCCCCTCGCCCACCAGCAAATCTCTCTTCTCCTTTGCAGTTGGCGCGTCCAGGGGCAGAGTCCAGCTGTGGGACAGAGTCTAGAAGCGCCATGTGGGGCAGGCTAGTGAGGCCGAGCACTGGGATCTGCCCCCCTGCGTGGGGGTTGCTGTGGGTGAGGAGCGTGGCTGAGACCAGCCGGGGGGCCCTGGCCGACAAAGTGGCTCTTCTGACGGCTTCGACCGAGGGGTGAGTGACGGTGCCCCCC
>VOCO01038599.1:0-26687 GCA_007922225.1 Emydura subglobosa
AATTCAGAGACCCAAAACCTTAGTACTTGCAATTGATAGCCTCTGTATCCCTGGGCTTAGTAGTTCATACCCATGGCATCTCTGGGCTTGAAAGTTCAGAGCCCTGGCATCTCTGGCCTTGGCAGTTCTGAGCCCCTGAACTCCTGGGCTTGCAGCTCATAGCTCTGGCACCTCTGGCTGGCAGTTCAGAGCACCAGTACTTCACGGCTTGTCAGTTTAGAGACCCAGCACCTCTAGGTTTGGCAGTTCACAGCACCGGCAACTCTGTCCTAGCCCTAGCACCTCAGAGCTTTTCACCTCTGGGCTTGGCCGTTCAAAGGCCCTGCACATGTGGGCTTGACAGTTCGGAGCCCCGGCACCTGTGGGCGTGGCAATTTATAGCTCTGGCATCTTTGCATCTCATGGACCCGGAACACCTGCGCTACTCTGATCATACTCCAGCACCTCAGAGTTTGGCCATTCAGTGGCCTGGCCCTCAGGGCTTAACAGTTCCTAGCCCCGGCACCTGTGGCTTTGGCAGTTCATAGCTCTGGCACCTCTGACACTGGCAGTTCTTAGTCCAGACACCTCTGAGCTTGGATATTCAGAACACATCACCCCTGGGCCTGGCAGTTAGGACCCCGCACTTCTGGGCCTGGCACTTCTCAGCCCTGGGACTTCTTGAATTGGCACTTCAGACCATAGCAGCTCTGGGTCTGGCAGTTCACAGCCCAGGCACTTTTTGGCCTGGCAGTTCTTAGTCCCAACATATCTCGGCCTGGCAGTTCAGAGCTGCAATGCTTCTGCGCTTGGCAGTTCAGACCATGGCACCTCTGGCCTGTCAGTTCAGAGTCCCTGCACTTCTGGGCTTATAAAATAACGCCGGCTCTTCTGGGCATCACACTTCAGACCCCTGGCACCTCTGGGGCAGTTCAGACCCCGGCACCTGTGGTCCTCGCTCTTCAGACCCCTGGCACTGCTGCCCTGGCCGTTTAGAGCTCCAGATCCTCTGATCTTGGCAGTTAATAGCCTCGGAACTTCTGGCCTTGCAGACAATGGACCTGGAATCTCTGGCCTTGGCAGTTCTGAGCCCCTGAACTCCTGGGCTTGCAGCTCATAGCTCTGGCACCTCTGGCTGGCAGTTCAGAGCACCAGTACTTCACGGCTTGTCAGTTTAGTGCCCTGGCACCTCTAGGTTTGGCAGTTCACAGCACCCCCCTATCACCTTTTTGCTTCCTTGGGTCCCTTTCCCTCACTCCCCTTTGCCTCCCTGTTATGTGCCCTTCCCCTCCACCCACCTCTTCCCTCTGGATCCCACCCTCCCTTCGCCCTCTGCCCTCCTGGCACCGGCCCCTCTCCATCTTCCCCCTCTGCTCCCATGTCTCCCACCCCTCCCGTTGCTCCCATCTGCCCAGCTGGTGTCTGCCACTGCCCCTTGATGCCCATCCCACCCCGCACCTCCTCTGCTGTCCTGCCTCCCACCCTTCTCCCCTCCACGGTCCGCCCATCTGCTCCCTCTGTCCCCCTGCCACTCTCCTCACCCCCGTCTGCCTCCCGGTGCCCACAACTTCCCTCACCTTCCTCTTCACCCCTAGTGCCAGCCCTTCCCCCACTGCTCTCCTTGTGTCTGACCCTCTGCTCAACCCCCCCTCAATCCCTCAGTACCTGGCCTTTCCCCTCCCCCTTTTATTCATCTTTATTTGGACCATATGGATCAAATAGGTCAGATACAGAGTCAGATCTTAGCTATCACCAGCAAATATCGACATTCCTCATCTCTAATTTGTAAACTGAGTCTTTGTGAAACAATGTTGGTGCGCACCTTTGGCTGTGGAGGAGAAATTGTTAAACACCCTTTCCCCATCCACCACCTCCTAAATTTCTCTGCCTGCCCTGCCCCCGATGCAGCCTCCCATGTCTTAATCTGGTGCAAAATGGCTCCTGCACCCGGTGCTGGCGCTATGCCTGGGCAGACTAAACAATGGTTCTCAGCCCTGAGCAGCTCCAGGGGCCCCTAGTCACTTTTTGTTATTATTAAGGCTCCGAGTCAGTCCCGGGGGTCACAGACTCCATGATTTTATGTGAGCTCTGTGACTTCCACCCCCTGCGGCAGGGCCTGTGCTGCCAGCCCCAGGTAGTGAGCTCCGGCATCAGCCCTGGGCAGCGGGTGTCTGGTGTCAGCCCTGGGCCTCTGGCTGTCAGCCCGGCATGGTGGGGGTCTGGCTGTCAATGTTGGGGGGAGGTTGGAATAGCCCTGCTCAGGGCCCCCAATGGGCTAGCACCGCCTCTGTCCCCACAGCCTGAGTTCAGCGCCCAGGCTCCCTCTGCCATGAATGGGGAGAGATGGGGGCTAAGAATGGGACCCACAAAAGCCATCATGCTAGGTGGCCCCCTGCCAAGCTGGCTAATGAGAGATGGTGGCTGGAGAAGGGTGTCTGAAGCTTCACCCCTCACAGAGTCTGGTGCCTACGCCTGAGCTGTAAGGCGGCACCAATCCCAGCTTGTGACCTGCAGCCAGCAACCCCTCGCCTGGACTCAGGCTCCGAAGTCGTTTCCTGGATTAATGAGCTGGGCACCTGCCTCGCCCCGTACAAAACGGCCGGAGGAGGAAGTGGCTGTAGGGCTGCCCTACAGCTTCCAGCCTCACGGTCAGAGTCCTTGCCCGGGATGGGGGAGATCCAGGTTCAATTCCCACCCCTGCCAGTGGAGAGAGAGAATTTGGACAGGGATCTCCCACTTCCCAGCAGACCCCCTAGACACTGAGCCATGGACAGGCAGACGGGCGTTTCCCTCAGTCTCTCCTCCTGAAGCTGTTCCACCGTGTGTAAAACGTGACATAGTCACTGGGCTACAACTTCTCAGGTGGGGGGTGGCAGCGTCACCTGCTCCTCCCGCAGCTAGGTTTGGAATGAGCCTGGCCCTGTACCACAACAGGCAGCGCAGACAAGCTGGGTGGAGGAGCACCCATCTCCCCTGACTCGTGAGTGGCACTGAGGCTTGGGTGTCCACACGCCCAGGGGGAGGCAACAGAGCACATGCCCAGAGGCAGAAATGTAGGTGCCAGGCAGCTTTGACAGGGAAAGTTCAGGCACTCAGAGAGTTTAGGCACCTACAGGGCTTGGCCGCAGCCAAGCAGGGGTTTGTGGAACTCAGAGGAGCCTAAAACTGGGTCTTAAGACACCTAAGAACCTTTGTGGATCTGGGCCCTTGTGAGTGGCCTGTTCCCACCACCCTGTAGCCAAGTCTGGCTCCCGTCCAGGCCTCTGTAGGGGGTGATATTCAGGGCTGGCTGGGGCTGCAGCATCAGGGTCCTTAATAGAAATGCACATAGGGAAAAATTACAGCCCATCCCTTCCAGGCGCTGGAGCACTTTGAAAAGAAAAGGCCCAGGGCTCCCTGCACAGAGCCCTGCCAGGCTCCTTCCAGTCTGGAAAAGCAAAGACAAAAATGAACTGAGCAGCCTCATGCAGAGACCTTTTCAGGCCAAGAAGCGGCCCCTACAACCTCCTAGCTCCATGCTTCCCTGGGCTGGGAGGAGCAAGAAGAAAGGTCCCATCTCCAGTTTCTCTTTCTGCTCCCATGTAAATGCCACCCGTTATTGGCAGGCAGCATAGACTGGGTGGGGCAGGGCAGCCCTGCTGGGAATTACCATTTGTCTTCCAGCTCCAGTGTAGTGCAGTGTAATGTTATGTGGGTCACATGTTTTCCTTGGATCACACTTTCTCCTAAGGTTCCATTTCTGAAGAGTTTATAAGAGATTAATTAATGATTAATAGATTCTTTAATAAATGGTTAATTAATTGTGTTAGATTTTTACAGAGTCCAGCAAGTCAGTAGGTTGCCCTGTACGTGCCCTTCTGCCAGTCGAAGTTGGCATCACCAAGGGCTGGGCTCAATACCTGGGGGTTCCCTTTCGAGAGTACAACAGGAAACTGGCTCCAGCCCCCACCCAGCAACCTGGGACAATTACACATCACCCCTGGGGCACCTCTAGTGGCAACACTTCCCCTCTCGCAAGCACAGAGACTGAGGCCTCGTCTACGCTAGCACTTACGTGAAAACCACCCCCTGAGCGACATCAGTTTTGCTGGCATAAGCGCTAGCGTGGACAGGGCTATGTCGGCGGGACACGCTCTCCCGCTGACATAGCTACTGCTGCTGATTCAGGTGGTTGTGTTATGTCGGCGGGAGAGCTCTGTGCCGTCAATACAACACGGCTACACAAGCACCCTTACAGCGGCAGAGTTGGACTGATACAGCTGAGCCACTCTAAGTTTTGTGTAGACGAGCCCTAAGTGTAGAAAAGAAACTTTTAATAAAAGGGTCACTGAGACCAGCCAGGCCCCGAGTGTAGTTAGAGTTGGAGGGACTGAGGCAGTTGGGTTTGGAAGGGTCGAGGGGATCACTTGCACCTGTCGGGAGCCTGGTGAGGTAACAAGCTCACTAGGTGGGTAGCGCTGAGCAGAGAGCAGCAGCGTAATAGGCTGAGCCAGGCAGCAGGAAGGGGCTCCACATAACTGCTGCTGTGCTGCAATGTACTTGGAGCATAAAGAGTAATAAAGACACTTGGGGCAGGTATCCGGGTGCCCTGTACGTGCTGCTTAATTCCCCAAGTGGGCCTGCCAGCCAGGGGCTCCAGGAGCTGACGGGGGAGCCCATCCACAGTCAGATAGTTACAAGTGAACATCCGCACCACTGTCTGCAGGACAGCTTGTGCTGTAAATTGTTGGTGACAACAGAGTTTTATGTCGCTTCAGATACCAACAATTATTTTGTACATTAAACTACTTACTAACCTATTTTCCCATGTTATAACACAATAAGATTGGATAAGAAATCCCAGTGATTACCCTTAATTTCAGTGGGAAATAGGGAAAGGAACACAGGTATTTCTGCAGGAAATTTTAAGGAAAATTTGTTTTCCTGTGTGAAAAACTAGAAAAAACAATACAAGTCTTTCTCTCTTTCTTTACCAAACTACATTTGTTGTGTCCTGATAACAAGACCACAAAGAGCTCATTAAAATAAAAAATGGACACTTACAGCACATTGCCTGGAGATAATATTTCTAAAGAAAAAGAAACAATAAAGGACAAGGTAGAAGAGCATCCTGTATAAAGGAAAATAGCATTTGAGGGTGGGGACTGTGTTTGTTAATTGACGTGAGAAGGAGAACAAGAAATGGCGGGTCAGATCTTAATTACCTACTGTATGTGGCTAGAAAGTTGAAAATGACATGAATTAATTCTAGCAGAAGTTCAAGGAACATTATTATAGAATCTTGTGGGAGTTCATTGAAATATTTTGCTTAATTAATTCTGTCTCATCTGTTTTTCACCTATTACTTTGCAGAGGTGCAGCGCGAGTCCTGCAGGAGGTTGGTGCGTGTGCCCGGCCTTCCAGAGGGAACCAGTCAAGACATTAGAGAGAAAGAGAGAGAACAGCTGCAGTGTGTGTAGTTGTGATGTTTACAACACATGTACAGTGTAACTGAACAACCCCCTCTGACAGTTTAATGATCGTTTTGTTAGGATAAATACTTTCAGTTTCCTGAAATGACACTGTTGAGATACAACCGATGCTATTTATAGAAGGTTAGTTTTTTAATGTAGATTTGAGGGAAGAACCAAAAAATGAATGTATATAATTCCATTTCTCAACATATCTTTAGATGCTTGTTTTTGAAATATTGTTGAAATGTAAATTAAAATATTCTTGTTTTTACTCCTTCTTACAATAGATAACATTTTCTAAATGTGAACAATCTCGCTATCTTCTTTCTCTCCCTATTTTCCATTGAGATTTCACAGGGTAGAAATTCTGACAGGAGTGACTGATCCCCGTCTGTCACCGTCTGCTACCCCTGGGCCAGGGGACGGGGAAGGTGCGGGGCAGCAAACTGTGATGGGGCAGCAGAAGACAGGAGCTGTCTGTCCGTATTTCCTACCAGTATCACCCTGTGCTGGGAGTTGTTTGTCGCACTGCACTGAAGTGGAGCAAAGATATGGGGAGAGGGAAAAAGCTGCCTGGGCTCCTTCCCATGAGGGGTCCCAATCACTCAGCCTGGCTCTCAGCCCCCTTCCCCTGGCCCAGCTACCGAATTCCCTCCCCCAGCTCTCCCCTCTCCTCACCCTCCCCCCATCGTACTGGGACCAGCTCACCCCACAGGCTGAGGCTGCAGCGCAGAGCGGCCCGTACAGCAGGGTCCCGGTGCTCTCACCCCTGCTCCTGCACTGCCCCCTGGGGCTGTTTCACTCCCCCCCCATGGGCCGGGACTGCCCCAGGGGAGGAAATGCCGGGACCTTCCCCTCGCTCACTAGCCCTGTCGCACCCACTGGTCTCCCCCCCCACCCACTTGAGGTGTCATTTCTGCCAGGGGCTCTTCCTCCTTGGGGGCCTCTCTCCCCGTCCCCCTCGTTACATCCCCCCAGAGTCTTCCTCATGTCAGCTGGGCTCTTCCCTTCTTGCCGCTGCAGCTCCCTCCCCACCTCACCTTCAGCCTCCACAGCTGGCATTGCCCCACCCAATTCACACCCCCTGCCTACCCCCCAGCTGGCTCCCCCACCTTTTCTCTCCCCTCCCCCATGTGACAGGCCTGGTGCTGGGAACTGTGGGGTGGGTGGGTGGGGGCCCTTTAGATCATCCCCCGGGAACAGGCCTGGGGACTGCTCAGCGCTGGGAGGGGACAGTCTCTGCCATGGGTGTCGCTGTCAGGGACAGAGATTCCCTCCGGCCTGGGCTGGAACTGGGAAGATGATCAGGGGAGCCGCATTTTTACCCAAAGTATTGACACTAAGACAGAAATAAGGGCGAAGTGTCCCGGAGAAGGTGCCAGTGACAGTGCAGAGCTGGGACCTGTCAGTGACATTGTAAAATGAGACCTCGCCTGCCTCATAGTCCAGGAAAATCCCCACCCGGCTGGGCCTGACGCTTACGGGGAGGAGGGTTGTGGGGGAGGTGAGGGCTCTGTATTGCCGATCCTTCAGCCCCAGGGCCCAGTATCCATTCTCAGGTGAGCGTTTCATGGGCCCCTTCCTGCTCACAGATTCCCTACAAACCCCCAGAATCCACTCAGGCTTCTTTCCCACCTCCACCTCCCAGTAACGCCTCCCGCCCAGGAACCCCTCAGCGCCCAGCACACAGGGACTAGTATCAAATCTCTCAGGATTGTCAGGCAGATCCTGGCATGTATCTCCGTATCTCGCACATTTCCGATCCTCAGACAGGACGAGCCAGGGATTTGCTGTGTCTGGATCCAGAGTCACGTCCACTGGGGAGAGAGTCACAGAGTCAGAGACAGGGCAGGGGCTGGTCACGGGGATCAAAGGGAAATTAACCTGCGTCCCCATTAATGGGTGTGGTGGTGGGGTTGTTGCCTGTTAAGGGGAGCCAGGGCCCATCTGCCCCTGGGAGCGAACTCGAGGGGAAGGACAGCAGAAGCGGGGCAGGAGTGTGGGGGGAAGGTGTCAGCGGAGGCAGGGCAGAGGAGGGCAGCCTAGGGGCTGTTCCTAGCTCTGATCTGACATTGGGCGTGTCTCTGTGCCTCAGTTCCCCTTCTGTAACTTTGGGATAATGGCAACTTCCTCCTTTGGAAAGCATTTGCAAGCTCGGGCTGAATAACTCCATATAAGAGCCAAGTGTTGTTCCCTTTTGTAACGACATGTAATCCTAACAGTTCACAGCCCTGGGGGACAGAGCAGTGATGGGATTTTCACCAGGAGCAGGTATGTTTACTTCAGAGGCTTTTCCAATGTTAAATGATCAAAGGTAGCATCTCTGACTGTAACTGCTCCCTTTCCTTAGGGGGCCCAGTATTAATCTACTGGTCTCTAGGTATTATAGCACTTTTAGTATCTTTGGCTGGAAGAGCCCAGAGGAATCTGGCACGTGGATTTAAGAATGGAAAAAACATGGGTGATTTGGAGGCTGCAGATAGGAAAAGTTAGAGATCCCCTGCTGCCTTAGCGTTAACTTACCTGTGAATTGTCTCAGCATTTCAATCAGGCCAGGGACTCTGTACGCATCCTTCAGTTCAGCAGCAATGAGCTCTGGTTTCTGCAGCCTCACCTGCTCACTCCTAAAGAGAACAAAATCCCCTTATCCCTCAGACACTCAGCTCTGGTACTATTGCAATGGGCTTGATATACATTGATGGTAAACTGAACATAGGATCTTACCTGGCCAGTGTGCCCTTTACATCCTAACAGGAGAGAAAGTAGATAAGAAAGTGTTAGTGCTGAACAGTTTATCTGTTCTGTTTTCACAAAACATCTGGTTAATTTTCTCTTTTTCCTGAGACTTTACAGAACGAAAAACACCTGCAGATCTGACTTACATGAGGACTTCTTATAATTAGGTGATAATAACTGAACTGGCGTATGAATACAGTGGTGCTGAGGCACAACTCCAGCCCCAGAGAAATGCAGACATGGGTACGACTCACCAGTCACTGATGGTACCGCGCGGCACACTGAGTTACTAAATGGTGCATTAACTATTTGAAAATAAAAGTAAGAGAAATTTTATTTTGAGAAAAATATTGTGCAGATTTTCCAGACACTGTCAGCTGCGCTGCCAAAATAAATCACAAGATTAGAAAAAGCCACTGTCTAATCGTGCTTACACAGGTGTTAAACAGCAACTGTACTGGAAAAAGTGATGGTAAAACTGGTCTGTAGAGGCCTCAAATACTGGATATAATGTGATGACCTTACTGTGAAAATGTGTTTTCTAACTGCTGACTGTGGGCAGAGACATCTTTATCTGATGCCTGCCCTTGACAATGTTGGGAGGCGCTCTGACACCACGGTGATGGGTACCAAGTAAGAGCCGAGGAAGGTTGGCTGGCAAATCTTGTAGGGGCAGGACTGTGTCTTTCTGGATACTGGAAAGCATCCAGCACATGGTGGCTGCTACCCTGAGAGAAACCTTAAAACCAGTCAATGGGAGTTAGATGCCTAACCTGTTTGATGCTTTTGAAAATCCCAGGAGGTGCTGATCTGCATCCCTAGGCACCTAAATACCCTTGAAAATCTGGCCCTAAATCACTCTTGAAAATGGGATGGAGGCTTCTAAGTCACTTAGGCGCCTTGGATCATTCTACCCTTAGGTCCTAAGTTTAGGGAGCCAAATTTTGGCCTAAATATCACTCATAATACTGTGAAATACTCTGTAAAGCTGTGGTGCAACATACCTCAATAATAAATCAGTAAATAACAACAGTCGTTCTGGGGGAGCAGGAGACACTCTGTGTTTGTTTCCATGGCTGTGGCAAATCCAAACAAAAGGGGAACTTTGTGTAACTCACCTTCAGCAGCTCAGCAGCTGGTTGCTGACACTTCTCCTCTATCTCTGCCATCAGCTGTTGCAGCAAGGAGCTTTGCTGAGGGAGTTTGGTAACATTTTCATTTAATTTCTTCAAAGTCTCCATCTCCTCCTCCCCCAGTCTCTGGAGAAAGAGTTTCTTTTTCTCACTCAGATACCGTTCTAGTTTCTCAAATTCCGACAAGATTCGCTGTCTGTGATGATTTACTTGTTCCTTTAGTTAATAAAAAAACAAAACAAACCATAAATATCAGCAGAACGATCAAGTGTATCAGGCCATTTTGGGTGAAGTACATGAGATGTGAACAAAAATTTACAGATTCATATTTAAAGGCCAGAAGGGACCATTGTGATCATCTAACCTGACCCCCTGCATGTCACAGGCCAGAAAATTACACCAAGGGGGTCCTGCATTAAGCCCATAACTTACTTCTGGGTAAAGAATTAAATAGTCTGTGAAGCAGGGGGGCTGGATTCTGGGTCTCCCACTTCCTAGGTGGGTACCTGACCCGCAGGACGATAGAGCCATCCTCGCTTGCTCTCTGGCCCACTGACTATATGAGTACTTACACAACCTGGAACAGTTTTAACAGGAGAGACTGAGCTTCTCTCCACCCCCTCAGACAACTGTCCTGAGACTGGGCATGAGATTCCTCTGTTCAAATCCTTCCTGCCCCTCAGTCCTAGGGGAGAATTACCCTGGCTCTCCCACCTCCCAGGTGAATGCTCTAACCACTGGGCTAAAAGCTGTAAGAGAGGCACCATCCTGCCCCCAGTCATTGTATAGGGAGTTGAGGCCCCTAAGCCAACGATTTCCAAGGTGCCTACAGATTTGGTGTTGTAACACTTAACTCCCTATGTGGATCTGGACCCGAGTCACCTTCAAGTAACAATTGCATCTTTCACTCTGCCCTCACATGAGACAATAAACCCAAAACTCATGTTTGGGGAAAAACAGCCCCACCCCATCTCACCCCCCGTCCTTTCCTTACACTAGATATTCGTCAGGAAATGCAAAACGGCCATAAAAGACAAGGTGGGACAGAATTAGCAACTAAAAACACATCATCGTATCGGGGTGGGGGATGGAGACTCTAGAACCCCTTCACCAAATGCCCCTACATTTGCCCCACATATTCGGCACTGGTCCATCAACAAACACAGCAATTGTCAAGCCCAGCTGAGTATATCTGTGGATTTTAGAGCACTGTAAATGTCAGCTTTACACTGAAATGGGGTTTCAGCCTTCAGCAGGGTGCAGAAAGGCTGCCCCTGAAAAATGTGTAACTCCGCTAGACTCACTGGGGCCGGTTCCCCTCTCATGATTGACCCAGTGTAAATCAGGAGTAACCCTATCAATGCTAATGGGGCTGTAGTAGTGTAGAACTGGTGTGAGTGAGAGCAGGGCTGTCCCAGTGAGCACAGTCCATGTCAAATCGACCAAATCACAATGGCAACATTTACACGGGTTTTGCCCTAATGCGAATGCTGACACAAGGTGTGAGACAGCGAAAAGTCTGGGTCTGTATCTTCCTCTGTGTTTCTAGAACCAGTGGGCTTGATCCACACGAGGCTTCTGCACTAGAAATACAGATAAATAAAATATGTATTTATCTGGGCCTCCTTTGCATTTAGATTCAGTGTAAATCAGCCCATTGCTGTTAAGTGTCATGTAGATTTGTTCATTTTTACCCTTCCATTTCCCATCATATTCCTCAAGCTGAACATTTTATGGAAATAAAGTCTGATTATAATCATAACCAGGGTTTATTTGTTTGTTTGTTTTAACGCTATGCTGGTGTTGTCTATTTTTATCATGATTTTCTTGTACATTTTTAAAAATATTTAAATAAAATGAGAGATTAACCCAAACTGCAGACACTTACTTTCCAGTCATTCGGTTTATTCCGCTCCTTGGATTCCAGCTTTGAAATCTTCTCCATCGCTTTCTTCAGAAGCTCAATGTCTTTCTGGAGTTTCACCTGTGGGGATAACGATGCCGGGTGAATTCTCTTGCAGTGGGTCAGAGCTCTGGGGATTCCTCACCCATGGGTGGCAGGAGGGTTTTGTGGCCAAGCCCAGGCCGGCTGTGAGGGGACCAGGGTTCTGTCCCCAGCCTTGCCATGGACAGAGCTGACTTGAGTGACCCTGGGGCTCTCTGCAGAGCTGTTGTATTGGGTCCCCAAACAGCCAGGCTCTGTCTGGGTTACAGAAAGGTGTTATGCTATTGATACATGTGGTACTTGTTCCGTGGCTAACTGCGACCCCGCTCGGAGGGAGGGATTGTGTTTGTGCCAAGTTGCATGGCTGGGACCCCTTCCCCAGCGCTGGGAACCCCCACTTGACACGCATTTTGTTCCAGCACATGGCACTAGAGCATCAGCATCACACTGGCTTTCAGCCTGGCTCTGCTGGTTCAGCAGCTCTGTCTGAACCAACCGTGGGCAAACAAACGCCTCGTGTGGATCTTGGGCAACTCACACAGAGCCTGCCCCCTTCAGCCTGGTGGATAAACTCCCACTGACCTCAGTGAGGGCAGAACTGGGCCCGTCACCCTCTATGCTCAGATCCCCTGTGCAAACAGGGCGTAGAGGGCAGGGCTCTATGGCTAGACCCACTGGTGTCTGTGTGGGGCTCCGACAGCCAGGGATGGGAAGCAGCGCTGGGCGCGAGTACAAAGCATGATCACTGCTTTCATTTCTTGTAACAGCAAGTGAGCATGAGGGAGTGAAAACAACAGTCAGTGTTTGTAGATGCCTGCAGGGGCTGGGGGCTGCCGTGCAGAGTTTCAAGTCACAGACATATTGATACGTTGGGCAGGTGAAATCCTGGTCCCATTGACGCCACTGGGGCTGGGTCCACGAGGCACTTAGGCGTGTGACACTCAGCACTGCAGTAACTGACTTTTTAGCACCTAAATTACCTCTGGACCAGCCCTGAGACCCACAAAGCCTGAGTTAGGGGCCAGGCTCCCTGTACAAAGCATGGGAAGAGACAGACACCTTAGACTGCGACCCACAAACACCAGCAGGCCGGGCTGGGAGCTGCCTAAGCCAGCCAATGGGAGATGCTGAGGAGAGGTGTCCCAAGCCCCGCCCCCTCAGAGAAGTGGGCACCTCACTGCAGGGATGTGCCTGTCTCAGCCAGCGACCCCAGCCAGGAACCCAGCTCCTGGAGTCAGGTGGTCGGACACTCAAGCTATGAGCTATGAACCTGCCTCACTTCGCATAAAACCGCTGCAGGAGGAGGAGGCGGAGCCACCCCCTTTCTAACTTTTAGCCCGGCAGTCAGAGCTCTCCCCTGGGAGGTGGGAGAGCCAGGTTCAATCCCCCCCCTCTACCTGATTCTGAGAAAGGAGATCCGTGTTCCTATCCTACCTCTCAGGAGAGGATCTAACCACCGGGCTATGTGGGGCTCCCTCAGTCTCTCCTGGTGAAGCTGTTCCTCTTGGATGATGAAAGGGGCTGTGTATTGCAGTGGCACCTCAAACTGGGACTTAGGTTCCTATGTACCATTTTGGCTCCACGCCTGGGAGTTTTCCACTGACTTCGATGGGGCCAGGATTTCACCCCATAGATTTAGGAGACTCCTACCCGTCATTGCTAAACTCCATGTCATTTTAAAATTAAACTTCTCCTGCAGTGATTTAATTTCTCCTGAATGTTTAGAAATAAATCATGTTTCCTACCTTGTATTTCTGAGTTGCCTCCTCGATGGGTACCTGAGCATGAGATCTGTGCTCCTGGGTTTTATCACAAACCAGACAGATCACCTCACCATCATCTTCACAGAACAGCTTGACTTTGTCCTCGTGCTCCCTGCAGACTAGCTGCTCTTTTCGGTTTTCAGGTTTTATTCCGAGTTGCTGGATATTTTCCACCATGCTGGCAAGCTGCCTGTTGGTCTGAAATTTCTCTTTCTTCAATTTTTTCCTGCATTGTGGACAGCAAACTCCCTCTGGTTCCATTTCCCATTTTTCAAAGTGCTCAGTGATACAAACTCGGCAGAAGTTGTGTCCGCAGTCTGTGCTCACTGGATCGTTGAAATAATCCGTACAGATGGGACAAGCCGCTTCTTCCAGTAGCTTTCTCAGAGGATGGGCAGAGGCCAAGGCTGCGGGAATGTAAGAGTTGCAGTGACCAGTTTCAGTTAATGAATTATTCTCTAACTGGAAATCAGATGACATTTGAACAGTGAGGGGAACAAACCATTGGAACAGCTTCCCAAGGAAAATGGCAGCATTTGTCATCACTTAGCGTCTTTAGATTGCCTTGGCTGCCTTTCTAAAAGATTTGTTGTACACGGACAGATGTGAAGGTCAGGAGGGACTATTCTGATCATCTAGTCTGAATTCCTGCATAACACAGGCCAGAGAATTTTACCCAGTAATTCCTGTGTCCAGCCCACAATCTGTGGTAGGTACAACAGATCTTTCAGAAAGTGACATCCCATATTCATTTAAAGACTCCACAGGACAGAGAGTCCACCATGTCTCTGGGCCGGTTGTTCGAATGGTTAATTATCCACACTGTTAAAATATTGCATCTCATGTGGGCTCTTTGTCTTCATTTTTATCGTGTTGGTTTGCTCTGCCTCTCTCCTTTCCTTGGCTTTTCTCTATTTTTAGCTCAGGATCCAGTTAGTTAGAGATTGGCCAGTTGTTGCAGGAGCTAACTACACTCATATCATCATTCAATATTTGCATCTTACTTCTAGAGTGAGCAAATTCCTGTGCTGGCTGGGTCTGTACGAGTGGTGCATCCACAGACAGCCCCTACAGGGTCTGGCTCTTCCCAGGCAGGGGGAAGTAACTGGCTCAGGAAGTAACGCTGAGTTCAGGGTATGGGTGCGTTTGCTGCCTGGGAGGAAAAGCAAAACTCTTTGGTAGCAGCAGCTGGAGGCCTCAACCCTCTTCTAGTAAAAAAATACATGCTCTGCTTACTGAGTGTGGGGCTGGGCCATCATTCTGAGGGCTCTGCCTGCTTGTGTGAACCCACCAATAAGGAGACCATGAGGCCATGTAACATGAGCTTGAATGTGTCTATGCTCCCCTCACACACACACTGACATTGCTAGCTCCTCTCCCCTCCCCATCCTATCATGCCAGATGTTGGCCCTGCAGAAGCCATTAACAAGTAAGAAGTTGTTCCTGGCTCTCTTGCCCTGTGCTGCTGCCTACACGTATCACAGCCAGCAGCTTACAGGGGGCTGTATGCAACATTGCTCATGTAGCCAGCGCTGAGCAGTGAGCTGGGCCCCTCACTCCTATGGAATCAAAGAATTAATCATAAAATTTATTAATAGAATGCCTGGTCCGAAACTGCTCATAGAAGGCCTGGCCTGAAGTTGTAGCCTGAAACTGAACTAGAAGCCCCAGGCTAAACCATTCACAGAATGCCTCCACTGAAATTAGGATAAAGATGTTAAAATCCCACAAGAGGTCCCTGAACCACACCCGAGAGGCAAGTTCTCTGTTATGAGCCTTAAACCTTACTGAAGTCTGTGAACAGACTTCACCTGTTTTGATAAGTACCAGTACCTGCCCCTTTGTCTTACCGGCCCCATAGAAACTCACTCCATACAAAGTAGCTTTTGAAGAAGTATTGTGTCACCACCCATCTTCGGGAGTTAACCAGGGTCCCTGAAAACTACATGGTATACTCAAGTGACTCATTGGGCGTTTCTGTGAGGGCATCTGGTGTGCCCCACTGTGCATTGTGATTGTCTTTCCTGTTAAGTATAAACTGTTAATCAAATTCCACTATACGATCAACATGTAAATGAACGTAAGCAACCCCTATATAAGTCTTTTGTATCCTGTATCCAGGTGAAGTACATTTGCCCAGCATCCAGACATGCTGCTTGACTTCCCTATGCCACCTGGGTTTTCCCTATGGCTATAGTATTCCCCATAGCTATGGTTATGTGATTGTGTGTGTCACAATTAAAGCTGCACCCGATCCAACTCTAAAATGTAGCAGTGTGATTCTTTTCCACGACACTCCCATTACCCACCCCTACCTGGGCCTCCTGTCCCAGCTTCAGCCAGGCTTCCCTAGCCATGCCCCAGGCCCACCCAATGCACCCGCCTCTGAACCAGGCTTCTGTGCTGCACACAGGGGTGACGTGTAGCTTAACTCTGCATTTTCTGGATTTCAGATGTTTCAATTTGTGCCAGCTTCCTCCCTCCCCCTGATCCCAGCGCACATGGAGGGGCAGGGAAAGGGGCTCAGACACCCCGAGAGGAGCAGGGTCTCGCACATCTTAGTGCACACACAGAAAGGGAGAATTTATTACTTTCAGGTGACCTCACCCCATAACCTCCGACATCCTCTGCAACCTCTCACATTCTGCAACCCTTTATGTCTTCTCCCTGCCCACTCCCCTGTAATCCCGACCCCTCCCTTTTACCTGAGCCCCCAGCCCCTTTTCCCTGCCTTACCATCCGTTCCCATTTATCTCCCTCCCCATAATACCCCCATCCCTCACTGCAGACCCAAACCCTCCTCCACTATTCCCACTCCTCTTGCACCCAGAGCACCTCCCCTCCCAGGGAGCCTTCACAGCTGCCATGAATTTTCTTTTCAAAAATAATTTCAGCACCTTCTGAATATTCTGCTGTGCACAGGTGACATTGCTCCACAATCATTATCATCATCAAACACCTTGGCAGAGGCAGGTGTTCCCTTTTCCTTCTCAGAGTTCTGCCCATGGCAGGTTTCAAAGTTCCAGGCTCCCAGAAATGTCCAGAGGCCCAGTGCGATGTTTTGTTCTCCCCACGCAGGTGAACAAACACAGCCTGACACAATAGCTCTGGGACATGAGGACTGCTCCGTTCACCTCAGTGGCAGTTCCCATCCCCACCCCAGTGCAGGAGTGTTTCTGATACCGGCCAAGTCTGCCCATTCTCAGCTCCTCACCCCACTCTTAGCAATTGTTCTTGGGTCATGCTGTGAGCATAGAATTTCTCAGCTCCCCACCCAGAGGGGCAGAGCTTCCCCAGACCCTGGCACACAGATGGGGAGAGGGAGGGAGGAGGGCTCAGACACCCCCAGAAATGCAAGTTCCCTTGGAAGTTGGCTCACATGAGGGGATTTGGGGGAGTCAGACACCCATAAAGATGTAGGGGGCCCCACATGCCGACACTCACAAAGTAAGGAAGATGGGCTCAGGAATCACTGGGGAGGGGCAGGGAAGGGACACCCACATCCCTGCCTATGCAGGAGGCTAGAAAGGGGGCTCAGATTCCCCAGAGAGGGAAGGCCCCCCTCCAGGAGCTGGCTCGCATGAGAGAACAAGGAATGGTGAGTCACACCCCAGTAGCTGGGCTGGGGGTCCCCAGATCATCGCACACACACAGGAGGGGAATGGGGAATGACAGGTGCCCCTGCCCCTATTCTTCTTCAGCCCACCTGTCACTGACACCCATCTTTCCCTTCACTATGTCCCATTCCCCCGCCCCATCACCGGAGCCCCTAACCCCTCTCCCTACAGTCCCACCTACTCCTCCACACCAAACACCCTCCCTGCCTAGTGCCCATTTGCTTGTGTCGTTTATTTTCTGCTAAAAAATAGTGTAAATGCCTTTGCATTATTCTATTGTACTCAGATCACATTTCCCAAAAACCAGAACCCCTTTGAAGGGGCAGATTGGAGCAAAAGGCCTGTCCCTCGGTTTGGATTTAAAGCCACACCGCCTAGGTCAGGGCTCCTATTCAATGACTGCGACTTTCCCTCAGAGCCACCCAAGTGCTTTAAAAGAAGAGCTATTTGTCCAGGGAGTTAGCCTCTCTGTCTGCATGTCTTCAGTGTAATCCCTTTAGCTCGTCATTAGCACAGGAGACAATTGATGAGCTAAACTTGAGGAGCAAAACCTTTTCTACAAAAATTGATTTGATTTTCAGCATAGGGCTGGTGGATGACCACACGCCCTGTTCAGTCCCTGAGCTTTAGAGACCCTGATGCGATCAATTGAGCCCTAGTTTGATCCCTAGTGTTGAAGTAAATTGTGCAGGCCATAAACTTTGGTTAAGAAAAGTATGTCTTATGGGTAAGGGGGGGCAGAACAAAGAGCAAGAATGTGCTAAGAAATGTCTCTCTTTAAAGCGCTAAATGCTTGAATTGCAGGTTTGTATGTGTCTGTAACCTTGGCTGATAAGAAAGTGAATGTTTTCTGTAACTGAACACTGCTATAAATACATGCTGTGTCTGCCTACAGGCAGAGAGACCCTTTACTGACCAGAGGAAATTCGGTCAGTTAACTCTCTCTCCCCGCAACTGCTTGTACTTAATAAAAGTGTCTCTGATGAGCCTCAACTAACTAAACTCAGAGTGAAGCTTTATTTTCTTCCACACTAGCTGTGAGCAACAACTGGTTGCCAACATCTGTCAACTTTAAGAACAGTGGGATTTTTGGGGGGAGGGCTGTATCTCAGCAACCCCTTGGTCAAATGGCCCCAAATTTGGACCAGTAATAGAAACCTATGCCCCCATGAGCCACACCTAATTTCGGGGCAATCCAAATAACTGTGCAGATTTTACAGCACTTAGGAAAGACCAGTTTTAAACAGAATCTTGATCTAAAACTGAACTATAGCAGGGCTGTCACCTTTATATACTGAAGTACTTAATATACCTTAGACAATACTGACAAAATACTCATCTACCTTCATACTTATTGGTCCAGAAAGCAAGTGTGAATCGCTCTGTAGGCCAGGAATTAGGATGGTCACTGGGGAGGGAGGGGTGAGCACCTGGGCCCCAGTCTCTGTGTCTAGGACTATTTAATTATTTATACCACCTAGAACAGCTTGGACAGGAGGGTGTGAGAGGGACCCACTCAGGAATGTGACAGAGCAATTCATTTATGGGCCTAGCTGAGTGCCCAAGACAAGGGAATCTGCGGTGTAGGCACAACTTGGGAACATTAGTCACAAAGTGATGTCAGCTGGTGAGCACAAGTGGAGTTACAGGGAATCGCCTGAGAGCCGGCAGGACGACTGCTTGTGACAAAGATTAAGATTCTGTCAGGGGTATTTTTGGTAAAAGTCAGGGACTGATCATGGGCAATAAACAAAAATTCAGGGAAGCCCACGGCCTTTCCCTGAGTTGTACTAAAAATACCCTGAAGGAAGGGGATGCACTAACACTCGGAGCAAGGCCGGGGACTGACCGCTGGTGGGGGCTGCTGCTCCAGCAGTCCTGGGGAACGCTGCTCCGGCAGCTCCAAGGACTAGCTGCCATTACTCCCTGCCCTCCGTGACAGAATCGTGTCCTTACTTGTGACATTTGCGGCTGGCGAGCACTCTGTCATGCTTAGAGCAGGACACACAAGTTTAATCATGGGAAAAAGAACAACTTTTTGAGTGCCCCACGGTATCTAGAGCTCTCTGTCACTGCAGAATCATTCAGAAAGGATGGACTTCTCCTCTTCACAGGGACCAGCGCAAGGCCTAGGCACTTACGTCCCATATAGAGTCTCAAAATGGGACGTAAGCAGGTTCTCAGCTGGGTCCATGTCCCATGCTGCCTTCCAAATGGACAAACATTTCACCTGGAGCTACTTCAGTCCAGTCGGGGTTTATCTAGGTCATCACAGAAAATGTGGAAATCTGCCTGGCAGTTATCTAGCTCCCTAGTTAGAACCAACACTAAACACAGCGTAGCTAATTATTATCACACACAGACTGTTTCTCTCAGTGTCAGGGAAGGTTGAGCAGACGTGCCAGAAACTTTTTTCAAAAGAGCATTAAAATCCATTTTAGATTTTAAGAAATCAAATTTTTAAAACCATGGAAATTCAAAGTCAAGATTCAAGTTTAACTAAAATCACCCAGAAGTTAAACTTTTCCAAACCACTCTTGCAAATCACACTCAGGGTCACCCAAACAGATGTAACTCCATCACAGCAGTGTGGAAAACGTTGCCCACATCTCTTTAGCATTAAACACACATCTCTGGTGTTAAGCAGAATGCTTTGATTGGAGACTGAACTCTGCTGGTGCCATGCTCGGTTTTAGGTACCTATATGGCCTCATTATCACAGTGTCTGGGCTCCTCACAACCTCACAATCTTTTGTGTATTTATGCTCAGAACCCCTCTGTGAGGTAGAGTCCTACGATTATCCCCATTGCACAGACAAGGACCGGAGTCACAGAGGGACAGGTTTTTTACTGGGATTGAGGCACCCAAAGATTCAGATAGGTGCCCAGTAGGATTTTCAAAAGCAACGAGGTGCCCAACTCCTATTGAAATCAATGGCATGTGGCACATCTGAAAATCCCACTAGGTGCTAATCTGCATCTTTAGGCACCTAAACAGCTTTAATAATTTGTCCCTCAGTGACTCACCCAATGTCCTGCAGGACATCTGTGCACAGCAGGCTACTGCTCTAACCACTGGACCATCCTGCCTCTAATCTCATGATCTCAGCCTAAACCTTTGCACATGAAGACCTGTGACCAACCCCCACCTGTGCAGTCTGAACACAAACCTGCGGCGCCACCAACACCTCCACCATTTGAGCGAATCCCCAACTCCAGGAGATGCTCCCATTTCTATGCCTGTTCTTAAGACCAGACCTGCACCCTGAAAACCACACACACGTTGTGGAGGCAGGAGTGGGGAATGGGCTGGCTGGAATTTCCTTAAAAGTTCAAAACTGAGGTGGCACAATTGTGTGTGTTGAACATCGTGTGATGTTTGTAAGCCAGGCTTGTCACGTGTTTGGAGCTGACTCACGAGTTCTGGGCGCTGGGGTAGGCACCGCTGAATGTGAGATCCGGGTTCATTACCTCCGAGCTCCTGCCGTCCAGTAGAAATGGCTCCTGCCCCTGCACATCCCATCTTCACTCCTGCAGAGAAGACATTCTCGTCATCTTTCAGCTCGGCTGTTCGTGCAGTAATTCTGCAGCGCAGCTAACGGGTGTGCGGGGAAATGAACAAGGCAAAGGCACGCCCGGTACCTGCTCGGTGTGTTCGCCTCCCCCTGAAAGCAGGAATAGGAAACGAGCAATAATATCCGATGATGTAATAAAACCGTGTGAAACCCCCCAGTGCCCATTGCCCGGGGGTGCGCCGCACTTACAGGTACAAACCCTCTTCCCAGCCCGGAGTCACACACCGACACCAGCAGCTCCGCAGCCAGGCCTTGGGCACCAGCCTGGCGGGGGGCGCCGGCCGGGCCGCCCTGCCGCAGCAGCATCCTCCTCCCGCCGCAGGGCGAGGCAGCCCCGCTTCGCCCGTCGCCTTGGGGCGCCCCTAGGCCAGGCTCATCGGGGGCGGTTAGCGCCGCTGCTGCACCCGGCGGCGTCCCGCGGACCGGCTCCGGCCGCCGGCGTGAAAATCCGATGCGCAGCGGCCGGGGCAGCCTGAGACCGGGGGACACCCCGGCCCGCTCCGCTCGCCGGCCGCGCTGGGGCTCACTCACTAGCCAGGCTGGGCTTGCCTGGCTTGGACTAACCCCCTCCCCCCTTAGTCTGCTGCAAGGAAACTAGCCAGGGGGACCCCGCAGTGGGGGGGGGGGAAGGACTCGGGACTTTCCCTAACGGGGCAATGGGGGGAACAAAAGTAACCCAAGAATCAGCTCCCGGGTGTCTGACTGGGGGGGGAGGACGGGGACATGGAACCCCCCCTTGAAGACAGCACCGATCAGTGGGGGGGGAGAAGACAGGAGGGGAGGGGAGGGGAGGGACAAAAGAGGGGAAAAAAGCAAGGGAGGAAAGAAGGAAAGGGCGGGGAGAAAAGCGAGGGGAGAAGAGAGGAAGGACGGAGAAGAAAGGGGAAGACAGAGAGCAGGGAAGAAACCAGCCCGGAGGGAGGAGGAAGCGGAGCAGGGGCTGCCGGACCCGGCGCAAAGCGAAGCAGCAGCAGCGGCGGCGGGAGGTCGGGGCGGGGGAGCCGCGGGGAGAGGCTGGGAAGAGGCGGCAGCAGCAGAGGCAGCGAAAGCTCCGAGCCGGAGGCGGAGCCGGTCACACGCTGCCGGGCACAGTTTGGCACCGCACCGGCCGCTGCCTGCCCCGGACTCTCCGGCTCCTGCCCGGGAAGCCGCCCCGCAGCTCAAGTGTTGCTACGGGAATGGGGGGGGGGTGTGACAAATACAAACATTAGCCCCGCGCTGGAGACCCTCGGTAGTCACCGAGCAGCCCGGACCCGGCCGGAGTTAGATTCCTGCAGCCAGACCGAGCGGACAATGGGTCATCGCGGCTCATCCCCTACCTGGGGCTGGTGCAGCCTGTGCCGTGGGGATCCCAGCCTGAGAGCGGGGCGCCGGGGAGACTTCGCAGTCCGCGCACAGGGATGCGGCATCCTCCTTCCAGAGCCAGGCGAGCTCCTTCCCCTGCTCCGCACACACATTCCCCGCCGCCCTTCTCCTCTTCCCGGGGTTCAGCCCCACGTGTTGGGTGGTTTGTACTAAGCGGCGCAGGTGCCTGTTGTTCCCGAGGTCTCGTTCCGGGACCGTTTCCCCGCACCGCGGACAGGAGGGTGTCTCCTCTGCCTCCCGGCGCTGGGCGATGCCGGCCCGGCAGAAGTTGTGCCCGCACTCGATAGTCACCGGCAATGTCAGATGTTCTGCACAGATGAGACAAATGGCCTCCTCCAGCCCGCTCCCGGCTAAAGAGGTTGAGGCCGGGGGTTCCGGATCCTCATCAGCCTTGCATTTCCCACTCCCTGGGGCAGCAGGTGCCGCCATGGCTGCTGGGCTCTCGGTGCTTCTGTGTCTCCTTCCCCGCCCGGTGCGCTCTGCTGTGACTGGGGGGAGGTGCCGCTGCTGGGCTCTGCCCTCCTCGGTGACAGGGTGAGGGGAAGAGAAGGGAGGGGCCTGGAGGGGAAAGAGGAGAAGGGAAAACAGAAGAAAGGGGGAGAGGAACCGACTGGGGGAAGAGGAGGAATGACAGAAAGGGCGGGGAAGCGGCTCTGCCAGACACCCCCTCGCCAGGGAGCAGGAGCAGGGAGGGGATTTTATCTCTGTGCTCGGCCCTGCTGAGACAAACGCTGGGACACTGCGCCCAGGAGAGGGTGCAGAAAAGAGGCACAGATCTGATTGCAGGGCTGGAGGAAATGCCCTCCAGGGACAGACGGAAATGCTCAATCTGGTTAGTTTGTCAAAAGGAAGGGGGAGGGAGACACGGGGCACTAAAGGGCTCTGGGATCTGGTGGAGAAAGGCAGAACAAGAACCAATGGCTGGAAGCTGAAGCCAGGCACATTCAAACTAGAAATAAGGCACAATTGTTAACAGTGCAGGTGATTAACAGACTCCCCAGATGGCGGATCCTCCAGCCCTCAGGGCAGGTCTACACAACCACTTAAGTTGATCTAACCTACGTCACACAGGGGTGTGAAAAAGACACACACCCCCAAGCAACACAAGTTACAGCAACCTAAGCGCTGTCCGTAATGGTGCCCACAGAGGTACAATAATTATGCTGCAAGGAGATTGTTCTCTTGTTGTCTTAGAGCGTCTTCATTGGAAGCGTTACAGCGACACAGCAGCGCCAATGTAGCACTTGTCCTTCAAATGTCTTCCAGTCCAGACTGGTTCCTCTCTGAAAGGAGGCTTTAGTCAAACACAGGTTGTGACGCTAGGCCCGAAACAGCCAAGCAATTTTGCAAGTTGCATGGCCCAACTCTGACCGTTCAAGATATATTATAGGAAAATACACTAGTAGTGAGGGTCATTCCTTATAAATAGACTAAAGCTTTGATATGCAGGTGTATTGCTGGTAGTTATTTGCTGTTATTTTGTATCTCTTGTCAGAGGTTAGCAATGTGGATAAACTGCTTTCCTGTCTGTCACTGTCCTATTGATTACGAGTTCAAAAGGAACATATAGATGGAACTTTGAATGTAACAATACTATTGTTTGTGTTTCTCTTTGAAGTTTAAGTAGTGAATACCTGTGAATGGTTGTAAACAGCCGATTACCTTGTGAGGAGATACCTGCTGTCAAGAAATTATTGGTCAGCCTGCATGGATCTATACAAGAATCTAGTGAACTGATCCTTTTTATCTCAAATCTGTCCAAGCTTGTCAGGGAAAGTTTGGATCCCAAGACTGAGATCCCAGCACCAGCCTGGAATCACCCTGCTCATTTTCATGGGAGAATTTGAACAAACTCTGCACATGGACTATTTAGTCTTCATTCCTCTGGAACAATTCATCTACAACTGAAGCTGTGAATCAAAGGACTGAGACCCATCCAGGTACTGGATGTTCACCAGAGTGACTATACAAGCCTGCAAATGTCACAATTCTATTATAAACCTGATATAAATGGACTTTCTAATCTTTTGTATGTATGTGATTGCTTTGATCATTTAACATTTCTCTTATAGTTTATTTCTTTCCTTTTATAATAAACCTTTAGTTTTAGTTACTAAAGGATTGGTTGGCAGCGTGGTATTTTGGGTAAGAGCCAAACTTCTATTGATCTGGTACTGGGGCTGACCCTTTGGGGTCAGGAGAACCTTTTTGGTAAAGAGCATAGAGTTTTAAATAACTGATCTCTTCACTGGACCTAGTGGCTGATTGGGAGCCAGAGACTGAAATGCAGTAAAGGGGGCTGTGTATATTTTTGTGTTAGCTTCTTGATAACCGGTGTGGGGAATCAGAAGCACTGTTTGTGGCTGGTTGGAAAATCTGACTTCAGTGTCACCCACCAGTGCTGGGAGAATCTGCTCTCCTTTTGCAGCTTGCCCTGATCATGGCATTTTCAGGTGGCTACCCTAGGCTTGGACAGGTCACATCCACTACTCATGTTAACATCTCTTTTAAGATTTCGAGACTTCACTCTGTAAGTTTCAGGGGTGATTTAAAATTATTTTAAAACCATCTCTTTGAATTTAGCATCATTTGAAGCATCTTCCAGGGGCAACTTATAGAAGATAACTAGAGCTTTACCAGTCAATTTGGCAATCAAAGTGGGGATTTTCCGGTCATCAGGGATTTTGTGAATCAGATACAGCCTCTCCCAGGTTGTGAAGTACTCTGCAATGTCACCCGGCTTGTGGTAGCAGGACACAATTGTTCCTGTTTGTGGATTTTGGGGAGGTGGGAGCCAGTGGTGAAGAAGGTTCTGGTTCTGCTTGTCCAGCAAGTCTAGTTGGTGTTTTCTCTCTTTTCTCCTTCTCCTCCGTGGCCAGTTTCTGGGTTTTTTCTTTCTGCTTCATGGCGAGTTTGTGGACCTCAGCATCTTTGGCTTTCAATTCCAGAGCCTGAATATGACCGAACTCCATAGCTTGCTTCTGGGCTTTTATTTCCAATTCTTTTTGCTCCAACTGGTGTTTCCTCTCTCTTTTTCAGCTGTCTGAAGCCTGAATAACTCGAATTTTGCCTCAGCCTCACTTTCTCCCATCTTCTCTGCTCTCCTTGCCTCTATTTCCCTTTCCCAAAATTAACCAACAGAAAAAAACAAGCAGATAACTTTCTCTCTCTGAAGGATTTGCTGTGGGAAGTTATGGGCTCACTGCAGGAATTACTGGGGGAAATTCGCTAGCTTATGTTACGCAGGAGGTCAGACTAGATGATCATAATGGTCCTTTCTGGCCTTAAAATTTATGACTGAATTTTCACAATCTCGTGCGAGCACTTTATCCATCCCACCAGTATTTTATATTTCAGTGTAATTAACTGGTGTGTTTAGAGCTCTGTCAAACTCATACTTTTGGTCAAATCCTTCTGCCTTCAACTTAATCCTGACAGGGGCAGAGCTTTAGTTTATAAGACTGTGAAATGATGCATTCAGGATTTATGAGGGTGACCTGCAGATGAGTTTGTTTGTTTGCTTTGTGACAATTTTTGCCTTTTTCTGACCAATAAGAGGTCTGGAAGACATTTTGCTCTATTTTAGAAATTAAAAATTGTTGTCTTAAAATCCCTAGTTTTTCTAAAACCCTCTGTGGGCAATAGGAGAACTGGTATGTTCATAACATCCAAAAATGTAGCAAATGAAACCTGATTGTATCTCAGACTTTTGTTTTGTTTTGTTGTGTTAATCCCAACCCGTGGAGTATGTAAAGGATAGATGTGGTACCTAAAGATGCAGATGAAATCAATAGGAGGTGGGCACCTAGACATATTTGAAAATCTAAGGGCTGTTTCACACTTACCGTGGGATTTGGCAGCAGTCGACAGGAGTTATGCAAACTACGCAGAGTAGTGGGTAGTGAGTAGTTGAGGGGGTGGACTTATTCAGTCGACTTCCTGATCAATTGAGTGGGTCTCACTGACCACTCAATTGATCAAGAAAGATCGATCTGGCGGCCGCGAATTTGCCACCATCTGTATAAAGGTAGCCTAAGCGTTTCTCCATGTCTTTAGGCGACTAAATACCTTTAGAAACCTGCCCCTAAATCAGTTAATTGAGAGGGGAAATTATTTTCATTCTGTCAGTTTAAACAAGATTTAACAGCCCTGCTGCTTCTGGAGCTTCAAATAAATAAACAAAAACAAACATAAACAGAGTTGTTCTTTCTCAGGATGGAAAAACTCCAGGATCCTGTTAGGCCTCTCCTCTGCAGCTAGAAAAGCCCAAAGTGGCTCAGTGCACCCAGAGCCGGCTTTAGGGGCAGGTGACCCAGGCAAACACCTGTGGTGCCGAGCGCAGGAGGCTGTTTTACTTTTTAGCATTGATTCATTTTTCACTAACCTGCTAGAATGTTTTGGACCTTTGTAGAATCTCGTGGAACCGTCTGAGAACGACATTTTCCTCGAAGCTCCTAGAACGTTGTCAGCCAGGCCCCTCTGGGTGCAGAAGGGATAGGGTGTTGCCAGTCAGTCAGTCAGATGTTAGTACATTGCAGTTATTCTTAAAATTAAAAAGTTTCTATAAGCTTGGAGGAAATGAATATTTTATTTGCTTATATATGGCATGAATAAATTTAAAGATCCTAGCATGCAAATTGATCATCTTATATGACAGGGATAAATCAAGCATGCAAATCGTGCATCAAAGCTGTGAAATGGGCTACAAATGCAATAAAATATAAGTATTCAAAAGTTTAATAAATGGAGGCGGGGGCACCAAAGACGCTCCTCGCCTGGGGCCCCATTTGGTCTAGAGCCGGTCCTGAGTGCATCGATTATTCTTTGCTCTTTGGATCAGCTTGAAAGAACGGCCATTTTACAAATTACTGGGCATAAGTCTATCTATAGCTTCCACCCCCCTTATATCTCATTAATAATTGATCACTGACGTCAAATCTCCTCAGGTTTTGCTCTTTCCCATGTAATTATCAGTTATTGATAAAAAAAATCCTCTCAGATTTGGATTTTCCTCATGTGTTTTAATGGCGACAACCTCTCTTTTTTGTAGGGAAACTGTGGCCCTGAGTCACTCTCCATGCTGGGGGTTGCAGGGGAAAGGGCTCATACTCCCCAGTGACC
>VOCO01038600.1:0-26434 GCA_007922225.1 Emydura subglobosa
TGTTCAGACTGTTTATGCAGAATTGGGTATTTACACTAGCAAAAATTCAGAAAACATGACTCAAGAAAAAAAGAAGTTTTCACGAATGTAAAGAACATCATTATCTATCTATCTTTCTATCTATCTATCTATCTATCTAATCATGTACTGCTACCCATCACCATACTATCTGAGCACCTTGCGCATAAAATCAATATAATCATAGAATATTAGGTTTCAAAGGGACCTCAGGAGGTCATCTACTCCAACCCCCTGCTCAAAGCATGACCAACCCCAACTAAATCATCCCAGCTGACTTTGTCAAGCTGCACCTCTAAGGATGGAGCTTCCACCACTTCCTTAGGTAACCCATCCCACCACCCTCCTAGTGATTTTTTTCCCCTATAGCCATAGCATAATCCCTAGTGGGGTCTCTGACTCTTCTTATTTTTTAGGATAAAAACTCTCAGTGAGGTATCAGAACATTTGTTCTTTGTGTTTTGTTTGTGTGTTTGTTAGATTTTTATTTTATTTTTGTTGAGCTGCTTGGTTGGCAGCTTCATTTGTTTCTTTATTCCAGGTGATTTGGAGATGGGAAGGTCTTTGGAGATGGCACTCATTTGGTCAGATGTGATTTTCAATGTTTGCTCTCTCTTGGGAGTACCTGTATGTCATCTCTCTTATGGTGTTGTCTGAGCATGTTGAAGGTTTGCTCCCCACAATGATAAAAGGGTGCAAAAGAGGTTTCTACATGGCTGAGATCCTGATGAAATGTTTTACTCTCGGGATATGATGATATTATTAATGATGTCTTCGAAAACAAAGAGCCTCAGGGACGCCTCTTTTCACCATTTTCAATTAAATGACAGCATCCTGGAGAAATGGAGCGTCACAGAGATGTAAGGGTCAGATTTCCCAACTCAACCAGATCAGCACGAGTGCAGTGTAGACCCTTGACATCACCAGATTAACACTGGTGAGGTTCTGGCCCAAAGTCTTTGCACTACTGTAGGCCGCGGAAGATATTTGTGACGCGTTGGACAGAGATAGGGGCTTGACAGGTCTGGTCAGAACCGGTCTGATAAGAGGCACTGCTCAGCTTGGTAAACAGGCCGTGCGAGGCCGTGTGAATTTGTCTGTGGTGCCAAAAGAGGAGGAAAGTGAGGAAGCAAGGTCAGGTGCTGTACATTAGCCAACGCTTGCTGTTTCCTAGAGAATGCTGTATAAAAGCTTGAAATGCAAAGTGCGCCACAAGACTCGGCCATGAATCCACTTGGATTGCGTGGCAAAATCCCCAGGCAGCCTGCTTCATAGCGTGCCCTAGAGTCTCACATTCCTGTTTGGAGCGTAAGCCATGATACAAAATAAGTGTACCTAACTGGTGTGGGCGTGTTTTTATTCCTCACCTGGTCTCCAGAAACTGCAGGCAGCTCTGAGCAGCAGTGCCTGGCATAACAACTACCCTCAGTAATGACATAAACACTGGGGTAAGTTGCTAGTCTGGGGTCATTTTGTTCTAGCCTTGCCATAGGTGGAAAAGTGTCATCATGTGCACCACTAAGGATGGAGATTCCACCACCTTCCTAGGTAATGCATTCCAGTGCTTCACCACCCGCCTAGTGAAGAAGTTTTTCCTAATATCCAACCTAGACCACCTGCACTGCAACTTGAGACCATTACTCCTTCTTTTGTCATCTGCCACCACTGAGAACAGCCTAGCTACATCCTCCCTGGAACCCCCTTCAGGTAGTTGAAGATTGATATCAAATACCCACCTCATTCTTCTCTTCTGTAGACTAAACAAGTCTAGTTCCCTCAGCCTCTCCTCATAAGTCATGTGCTCCAGCCCACTAATAATCTTTGTTGACATCCACTGGACTCTATCCAATTTGTCCATATCCTTCCTGTAGTGGGGGGCCCAAAATTGGACACAATTTATTCCAAAGGTTACCTCACCAATGCTGAATAGAAGGGAATAATCACTTCCCTCAATCTGCTGGTAATGCTCTTACTAATGCTGATGTCAATAGAACTTTAAAAATGTACACCACCTTTGCATCTGGTACAAATGCTCATAATTATGAATTTAAAACTCACTTTGAATATACTGCACAAAGGTGTTGATCGCAGAAGCCACATCCGCACATTCTTAAATTTAAACATACATTTGCTCCATTGAAGGTTTAAAGATAAACTCATGCTTATGTCCCTATGGGTTATGGGTTAGGGTTATGGATAGGGCTTAAGGCTAACACTTAACTGGTGTCAGACCCTGACACTCTCTCCATTTCTCTCCTTTCACAGTCAAATAAAGCCCTACAATTGGTGCATTGGAATTACTCTGTCCTTCTGGGATCTGGATTATTCACATGAAATAGCAGTTTATCTCAAAGCCAAAATCTCTGAACCTTCTTCTCCAGACTCACCAGTCCATTATGTCCTTTCATCACCAACCTTGCCCTCCTGGAGATCCCTCTCACCAGCACAGTCATCCTCAAGTTGTTGGCCAACATTGTGAGCAATCAGAAGACCCGTTCCTTCCCCAGCCTTCAATGAAGGCCTACATCCACTTCCTGGTGGGCTCCACGGAGTTCTTCCTCTTTGAAGTCATGTCCTTCAACTGCTGTAGGGACATCGGACACCTGCTATAATATGCCACCATCGTAAGCATTCGTATCTGTCTCTGGCTGATGACTGACTCATAGCGAGGGGTAACATTTGCTAAATCACATATATGTCTTAGAGATCAAGATCCCATTTTCACAAGTGCCCTGGTCACAGAAGACAGGTTTTAAAGATATTTACGTGCCTTGTAGGATTTTCAAAAACTTCTAGATACCTAACACTCGTTGATTTCAATGGGCCTTTAGTACTTAGATGCTTTAGCTAATCCCCTTTAAGCACATAAATAGCTTTACAAATCTGACCATATAATATTTATAAGTGCCAAAGTTACTTTTGAAACTAAGATTTAGGTTCCTAAATCACTTCTAAGTTTGATACCATTACCCAATGGCAGTAAATGGGAGAGAATCTTTGTCTGTATAAGTGTCTGTGTGTTTCTATGAGAGGAAGAGAGAGAGACAATGTATACTCAGACAATGTACAGCCAGGTCTAAACTAGTAAAGCTTTGCTGATATAACAGTACAAACATACTCTACCAGTGTGAATGTACTAGTAGTTTTGCTAGGATAGCTTACACTGGTTCTCTGAGAGAAACAATCCACACCGCAGAAGTACTTTTAAGCTGGTTTAACCTTGTTTCCACTAGTAGTTTTACTGGTATAGCAATGTTGCAAAAAACACACACTTCCTAACTGAGATGGGCATGGTGGCAAAAGTTTGTAGCATAGATCTGGCTTATGTGTTTCTTTTTCTGAGATTACATTGTAAGTGCATGTCTCTGAGACTTTGCTTTCAGTGTGTATTTGCTAGTCAAGATCATTGCTCACATGTGTGACGTTGTCAAGGTGAGTCTGTTCCTAAGCTGAAATCATGTGTTTGTTGCTGAAAAATAGTGTGTGAGTTCTGTGTGCTTTGTCGGTGCTTGTTTTGGAGGGTGACTGTGTTTCAGAGTGTGCATTATTGTGAGTGTTCGTGAACACACAATGTTGTGCATTTATTTGTGAAAAGGATTGTGCAACTGCACGTTTGCTGTGAATTTGCGTGTTTTTGTGTGTACATTTCTATGCATAAGTGTATTTATGGGCAGTGAATATGGATTTATAACTGTGTCATATGCAAGATTTCATAGCTGGTGAAAACTAAGATATCTCAACTGATATGAAAGGCCCACATCCCCAGTTGGTGTAAATATCCCAAACTCCTCTGAACTCAATGGAACTGTATCAATTTACACCAGCTTAGGCCCTGACCCTTAGTTTTTTGTCTTTGCTGCTGGGTACTCTTTGGAGATCAACTTCAAGTAGCCAGAACAGCTTGAGCTACGTGTTCCTCTTCTGGCTTATGTGGAGTTAATGAAGGAACGGGGTACTATCAAACAAGTAGAGTCTGACAGATCGGTTTTACCAGGAAAAAAAAGACTTTTCATTGAAATTGTGAAAATCTGTAATGTTTGTCTTTTTGGCAGCAGAGAAAATTTCAATTTAAAATCTGTTTGAAAACTTATTTTACTCCTCCTCTTCCTCTTCCTCCTCATACCACTACTAATAATAAGTTTTCCATTTTGCAATGTACATTGTTGGGTTTTTTTAATAGCAGAGATTTTCCATGAAAAATGTGTTCAGTTGAAAACTCAATTTTCCTTTGATGTAATATGAATAGAGATCAAGCCTGCCCAAGGTGGGCAGCAGGAAGCGACCCTCTGTGGAGTGGATCCCTGTCTACCTGGAACTGTAGAGAGACTCAGGAATTTCACTGAAAGGACATTGCAGAACTGAATCAGACACATCACAAGCTGGGAAAAGTCCACAAAGACCAAGACGGTAAATTTTCTTTTTCAATTAAATATCTGCCAATATTAATACAAAGGAAACTTAATAATAGAACTATGACTGGCAGGTGCAATTCTTTATAACTTTTATTATCAAACAAGTAGAGTCTGACAGATTATTTTAGCCACAGCGATGCGGGCAGGACAGAGAGATGTGAATGTCAGAGGTGCACAGCCCTTCTCAGGTCCACTGATTAGAGCTGCAAGTGTTCCAGACCTGTGACAATCAGACCACTAGTCAGGTTCATTATCACACTAATGTGAATAGGATTAAGGCTCTTAAATGCAGAGAAGCTGCTTCAGTTTACTCGAGCTGAGAATCTGGCACAAGAAGTGGCTTTTTTAAATGCATTAGGAAGGATGGAACAAAGCACAACCCAAATCCAACAATTCTAGCCAACAGTTCTCTCTGTTGTGACTAACAAGAGGTTCACAACTTGGACATGGAACTGAAATACCAAAATCCCAGCACAGCATAACTGTCACTTACTGGGAAATACAAAGTCGACTCACCCAGCATCGGAATGGCAGCTTGTCTGTAATAGTTCTACCCCAACACCACTCGGATGGCCTGCTCCTTGTTTACACGCTGAGTTATGATAACACACACCAGCTATAATTCCTTCTCTATGCACTGATGGGGTCGTAGCATGGCTCAGTTACTGCTGTGCTGCTCCATTTACCTCTGTGGCTTCATTGTCTGGCATGTGCAGGTCAGGGGCAGTCGGGAGACTTTGTTTCTATTCTTGATCTTCTCTTTGACATTGGGGAAGTCACTTCCTCTCTCTCTGCCTCTGTTTCCCCAAAATCCCTTTGTCTGCCTTCTCTGTCTTGGACAGTCCCCTTACTTGGGGACAGACTTATTACCTATATGTTCTTTGCACCTGTCAACAGCATTTTTATTTAGCTGCAAAACATGTGGGACAGAGGATTTGGTGCATGAGCAGGAGATCTGGGTTCTAGTCCAATGGACCTCCTCTGTGTCCTGGGGTAGAGTCAAGAGAAACAGTCTTTGGCTGGGGGCTTCAACCATGTATGCATCAATTTAAAGGCACTCATATTTTTAAAACATATTCTGTGGGTATCAACTTTGCTACTTACTCAGTTTTACCATCCTGCAAGTAGCCGTTTGGAACAGAAATAAAAATGGTTGTAACAGAGCAAATTGGTTTGAAACTGCGATGTAATTGGAGAGTATTAATATTAGTATTAATATTAATATCGGACAGTATTAATCCCCAGCCTGACTTAAAGCTGACTTAAAGCTTGGATTATCATGAAGCGGAGAATTAGATTCATTTCCTCTGATCCTGACCATTGCCTTGTCCTTCCATCCACAGCCATGACACAATCTACTGAGGAAGAAAACGTCCAACCAAACCATCGTGACCGAGTTTGTTCTCCTTGGATTCTCTGAGGTGCGGGATCTTCAGATTTTGCACTTTGTGGTGTTTCTAGTGCTTTACCTGGCAGCTCTGATCGGGAACATTCTCATCTTCATGGCTGTAGCCCTCGACCGCCACCTTCACACCCCTATGTACTTCTTCCTGATGAATCTGTCCATCATAGACCTTGGCTCCATCTCTGTCACCGTCCCGAAATCCATGGCCAATTCCCTCATGAACGCCAGGTTGATTTCTTATTCCGGATGTGTCACCCAGTTCTTTGTCTTCATCCACTTTGCTACAGCAGATGTTGCCTTCCTGACCATCAGGGCCTACGACCAATACGTTGCCATCTGCCAACCACTGCACTACAAGAGAGAAATGAACAGGGGAGCTTGTGTCCAAATGGCAGCAAGTGCCTGGCTCAGTGGTATTCTCAATGCTGCTGTGCACACTGGGAACATGTTTGCACTATCCTTCTGTAGAGGGAACACGGTGGATCAGTTCTTCAGTGAAATCCCCCAGCTCCTCAAACTCGCCTGCTCTCACTCGTATCTCAGTGAAACTGGGGCTACTATCTTTAGTGTCTGCTTGTTGTTCAGCTGCTTTGTTTTCATAATTGTGTCTTATGTTCACATCTTCACCACGGTGTTGAGAATCCACTCTGAGCAGGGCCGGCATAAAGCCTTCTCCACCTGCCTCCCTCACCTCACTGTGTTCTCATTGTTCATTTACACTGGCACCTTTGCCTACCTGAAACCCACCTCCAACTCAACGTCCACTTTGGATCTGGTGGTGGCTGTTCTCTACTCCGTGGTGCGTCCCTTGAGGAATCCCATCATCTACAGCATGAGGAACAAAGCGATCAAAGCTGCTTTGTGGAAAATATTTGGAGGGACATTATTCACCTCCATGCTGGATTAAACCATCCATCTTTCTGCTTTGATAGTCATTGTTTTCTGTGTTTATAAAGATAGTCAACTGATAAATTATTGTCTCTATGCAAAAACAATGTGTAATCCATTTATGCACCTTGAGATATTTGCACTGGCAAATATCCAGAAAAACACCACTCAGGTCAGTGTAAATAAGATTAAAATCTTTCAATCTCTCTATCTCTTGGTCACCATGAATTTGGTAAGAATTCACATCATATGGACGTGGACAGTTGACATTGGAGAGAGTCCAGTGGAGGGCAATGAACATTATTAGTTGGTTGGAGCACATGACTTATGAATATGTTGGCATGTATTCAGGTGTGTCAGCCTTTGGGTAGCGTTTTCCCAGAAAACTGAAGATTTGCTTCCCACAACAGTGACAAGTTAGCAAAGTGTTTCTGTGGCTCTCTGGATGGCTGAGTTCCTGTTGAAATGACTGATTTTAACGGGTCTACAGTCCGAGAAAGGCATGTAATGGAGTCCCCTTCAGTTCTTCCCCTGTGCAGTGGGAGAACCTGAGGTCACCCACTTATTTACTCTGCATGGCTCCGGCACAGTTCCCCTAGTCTCTTGCCACTTGCAAGGGGGCCTTGCCCTTTGCAGGCCCTCTGAATTCTCCCCAGAGAGGGATTGAAAGAAAATCGCAAGCCCCAGGCATTTGAGACCCCCCTACCCAATCGCTTCTGCAGCGGTGATTCTGGAGAATGAGGCCAAATGTAGATCCTATTGTGGTCACTGCGATTTTCACTGTACCAGATTTGCCCATTACCTTGGGATTCACTCATTTATTAGGGTTACTTTCCTGGGGGAAGAGGGGGATTGTAATTCTATCGATGTGCTGCTTGTGTCACTTGTATTTTCATAAGGAGCTTTACTTCCCCTTTCTGCAAGTCCCCTCCCAACAGAGCTACCCTGCAGGACCTACATTTCCCAGGGCTGGATTCCTCCAGCCCCAGACTCAGATAAACACCCACATATACACACACAAACACATTCAGAGATTAACAGAGTGCATGTGAGCGGGCCGGGTCAATCAGCACTCCCCAGCTGACCCCTTATATGTCCCTGGACTCAGCAGGCTGGGTCGAACAGCACTTCCAAGCTGCCACCCTTATATGCCACAGGTTCAGCCCGTCCCTATCCCCACTTTCACGTTACAATTATTCTGGTAGTAACTCCCTTGATGAGCAAAACCCACAGGATTTTTTAGCACTACAGGGATCTTTGGCTTAGGTAAGAGGAGCGTTGCTGCAGAGCAAAATAGGGAAGCTGAGAACACGAAACAGTAAGCGACATCCAGAGACAGTCTAGCAGCCGGCTTGATTATAAAAGTTATTTTATTTCCAGGAATACAGAGTAATAGCCATACATGGAGAGACCAATTAACAAAACAGTTACAATGTTACACAGGTTTCAATTGGGGTATTGGGGAAATCTAGCCCAAGTTTGATTACAAAAGTCAGGTTTAGAAAGTTATACCTGGAGTGATAGACAGAGAGAGAGAGAGGGAGAGAGAGAGAGAGAGAGAAAAAGAGAGAGAGGGAGAGAGAGAGAGCGCAAATTAGGTCTGAAGGGCAAAAAGTGGGCTTAATCAGAGAGTCAGAGAGAGAAAGAGAGTGAGTGTGTTGGGATCTCACCACTCAGTGCAGCTTGAATCGGTCGAAGGTTCCCAAGTAGACAGGCTGTTCAGCTTAAGGTCCAGAGTGCTTGAGAGAGGCAGATCCCCCGACACGATCAGTCAGGAAAAGGTGGAACTGCTGCAGCTTTTAGAGCCAGGCATCAGAACAGAGCTTTGAAGTTGGGTAGGGGCTTTTGTAGGGAAGGAACAATGGTTCAAGGGAGAACAGTAGGTTTGTTCATGGGTAAACGATGACTCAAGGGAGTATCCCAGAGTCGTTTTATTTAGGCTGGACAATAGGAACTGATCATTTCTGGCTATGGGCAGTGTTCCTTCGAGGGAGCTCACAATGCAATCAGTAGACTCAGTGTTTTGGATATCAATGAAGGATCTATGAGTAGAATTGGTCTGAGAACTGCTGAGCTGGGTGTGTGCAGGCATGGGTTCATTAACATCTGGAGCAGAAATCTCCCATCGTGCCATGCTTCCCTGCTTCGCTGCTCCCAGAGTTCAGTGCAGTCCCTGCCTTGGAGCGTGGTTTCCATTCGGTATGCGAATACAGATGTTTCCTTGTTCTATCTTCGATGCCAAAGAGGCTTTCTGTTTTCCATTCAGTGTGCTAATCGAGATGCCTCCTTCTTACACCTTTGATGTAGATGAGGCTAGAGGAGTTGCCTTAATCCTGTCACTCTTGTTCAGAGGGGTTTAGGTGTGTCCCACATTGCCTTGTCATTGCTTTTGGTAAATCCATCTCTGATTGGTTCCAGTTCAAACAGAGGCTGTGGGGAGTGGGGGTTTTTCAGTGAGTCAGACAGTGGGGGTTTTGTGCCCTGGTTCCCCAAGAACACAGAGCTGACAGGTAACACCACAAAATGCAAAGGGGCCGGGATTTGGCCAATGGTCAATACGCACAAAGATCCAAATGTGACTAACGGCAGGCTGGAGAACATGAGTGTCACAGAGATGTAAGGGTGGGATTCCCATCTCAGCTAACCAATGCTAATTTGGAATAGATCCATTGATATCTCTGGATTAACACTGATGAGGTCTTAGCCCAAAGTCTCTGGGCTAAGTTCAATAGTGACATGAACGCTGGTGTAAATTACTTGTTGGGTGTCATTTTTTTCTAACCTTGGTGTAAAAGGAGATGTACCATTATATGCATTGACCTGGCATTCCATACAATTATAGAAGTGTAGGACTGGAAGGGACCTCAATAGGTCAACTGTCCAGTCCTCTGCACTCAGGGCAGGACTAAGTAACCACTAGAACATCCCTGACAGATGCTTGTCTGACTTGTTCTTAAAAACTTTCAATGATGGACATTCCACAACTCCCCCAGGCAATTTGTTCCAGTGATTAATTACCCTGACAGCTGGAAAGTTTTTCCTAATGTCCAACCTAAACCTGCCTTGCTGCCCATTGCTTCTTGTCCTATACTCAGAGGTTAATGAGAACAACTTTTCACTGTGCTCCGTGTAATAATCTTTTACATCCTTGAAAACTGTTCTCATGTCCCTCCTTACTCTTCTCTTCTCCAGACTAAACAAACTCAATGTGTTTCAATCTTACCTTCATCAGTTGTATTTTTAGACCTTTAATCATTGTTGTTGCTCTTCCCTTGACTTTCTCCAATTTGTCCAAATCTTTTTGGAAATGTGGTGCCCAGAACTGGAAACGATATCAGTGCAGCCATAGAATCGTAGAATGGTGGAGCCCTCGAGTGGTCTTCTAGTCCAGTCGCTTGAACTCAAGGCAGGACCAAGCATTAGCTAGACCAACCCTGCTAGGTGTTTGTCTAACCTGCTCTTAACAAATCTCACGTGATGGAGATTCCACAACCTCCCTAGTCAGTCTTTAACTACCCTGATGGTTAGGAAGTTTTTCCTAACATCGAACCTAAACCGCCCTTGCCGCAATTTAAGCCCATTTCCTCTTTTTCTATCCTCCAAGGTTAATGGAAACAATTTTTCAGGAGTCAAGGGGACATGACAAATCTCTGTGTCTTAAGGTGGGTATATGCAGAGGGGTCTGAAAGGAGCTAGGTGCCGAAACTCCACACCCCATGTATAGACAGCGCTATGTCGATGGGACAGCTTTTCCTGTTGACATAGCTACTGCGTCTCGGGAAAGTGGTCACTGAAGAGCCCCTGAAGAAACCATCAGCTGGGAGGGAGGGTGCTTGCGAGAAGTGGGTTCCACCCTATTCCAGACTAAGAAAATGCAGGCTCACACCTGACCAGAGGGGGGTCTAATCGCATAGGATGCTACAGAGCCAGGCAGAGGTCCAGCCACAGGGCCCAGCCCCTTCCTGGTCCCTCTCCATGGCAATCAGTGAATTTGTACCTAATGTCTATTGCTGATATTTTCAAAGTAGCCTAAAGGAGTTAGGTGCTCAAACACCATTGAAATTCAGTGAGAGTTGGGTACCTAACTCCTGTAGGCACCCTTGAAAATCCAGGCCTGCCTACAATACAAATGTCTTAAGATCTAGGGAAGCTCTCAGCAAATCACAGGAATATTTGTTCGCCTGCTGCAGACATAGATCCTGAAGTGATGATTGCTCTCAGCGGGTCTCCTTCAGCTCATGTCGTAGATGGGGAGATTATTTTCAAGCGAGATATTCAGAGTTCAATCCCTTCTGAGCAGATTAATGGCAGCACTGGTGTGCAACGTGGACAGAGCTGTATTGCAACAGTTTCAGCATGAGAGAAAAATTATATCTTTATTTTCTAAGTGGTTTTATATATTCCTTTAAGAAACAAAGCACCCAGCATTCAGTGCTGAAATCTCCTAAGCCCCTTTGGAGGTGCACACTTAGGATGGAAGAATCCCATGCACAGCTACAGACTGGGGACTGACGAGCTAGGCAGCAGTTCTGCAGAACAGGACCTGGGGATAACAGTGGATAAGAAGCTGGATATGAGTCAGCAGTGTGCCCTGGTTGCCAAGAAGGCTAACGGCATATTGGGCTGCATTAGTAGGAGCATTGCCAGCAGATCGAGGGAAGTGATTATTTCCCTTTATTCAGCAGTGGTGAGGCCGCATTTGGAGTATTGTGTCCAGTTTTGGGCCCCCAACTACAGAAAGGATGTGGAGAAGTTGGAGAGAGTCCAGCGCAGGGCAACAAAAATGATGAGGGGGCTGGAGCACAAGACTTATGAAGAGAGGCTGAGGGAACTGGGCTTGTTTAGTCTGCAAAAGAGAAGAATGAGGGGGGATTTTATAGCAGCCTTTAGCTACCTGAAAGGGGGTTCCAGGGAGGATGGAGCTAAGCTGTTCTCAGTGCTGGCAGATGACAGAACAAGGAGCAATGGTCTCAAGTTGCAGGGCGGGAGGTCTAGGTTGGACATTAGGAAGAAGTTTTTCACTAGGTGGGTGGTGAAGGACTGGAATGGGTTACCTAGAGAGGTGGTGGAATCTCCATCTTTAGAGGTTTTTAAGCTAAGGCTTGACAAAGCCCTGGCTGGGGTGATATAGCTGAGGTTAGTCCTGCTTTGAGCAGGGGGTTGGACTAGATGACCTCCTGAGGTCCCTTCCAACTCTATGATTCTATGATTCTAAGTTCCACCCCGTATCTTTTTAGAAAAGAATTCAATTTTATTGTTATCTCTATTATATGAGGGCCTAGATGCCCCAACTGAAATCATTGTGCTATGCACTGTACACACACACATAGCCAGAGACAGTCCCTGCACCAAAAACCTTCCAGTGTAAATAGACAAGAGGCAAAGGAAGTATTACTATCCACATTTAACACATGATAGGCTGAGGCAGACAGACTGTGTGTATGTCCACCCTGTAGCCAAGGGGTGTGGCAGATACTTCTGTGTGGGTTAGCCCTACCCAGGGTTTTGGATGATATTGTCTGGCCTTCCCTGAAGCATATTCACCCACAGCAGTGGTACCTGAGCCACCTACATTAAAGCTAACGTGGTATGGCTATACAAGTTGCAGTCTTACCCTATGATTGAAATCTAGACATAGAATCATAGATGATGAGGGTTGGAAGTTACCTCAGGAGGTCATCTAGTCCAACCCCGTGCTCAAAGCAAGACCAACCCCAACTGAATCATCCCAGTCAGGACTTCGTCAAGCTGCACCTTAAAAATCTTGAAGGATGGAGATTCCACCACCTCCCCAGGTAGCCCATTCCAGTGCTTCATCACCCTCCTAGTGAAAAACTTTTTCCTAATATCCAATCTAGACCTCCTCCACTGCAACTTGAGACCATTGCTCTTGGTTCTGTCATCTACTACTATAGAGGACAGCCTAGCTCCATCCTCTCTGGAACCCCCTGTCAGGTAGTTGAAGGCTGCTATCAAATCCCACCTCATTCTTCCCTTCTGGAGACTAAACAAGCCTAGTTCCCTCAGCCTCTCTCCATAAGTCATGTTCTCCAATCCCCTAATCATTTTTATTGCCCTCCACTGGACTCTCCAATTTTTGCACATCCTTTCTGGAGTACAGGGCCCAAAACTGGACACAATACTCCAAAGGAGGCCTCACCAATGCCAAAAAGAGGAGAATAATCACTTCTCTCCATCTGCTGGCAATGCTCCTACTAATGCAGCCCAACATAACCTGTTTGATCTGAGAAGGTCACTCAGGGAATGTGTAGCTGAGCTGGGAATAAAACCCTGAACCTCTGATTGTCATTTTGATGTGTTATGCGTAATCCAACAGAGAGAGGATTTGTTCTGACCAAAGTTACAGAGTTTGCGACTAGCTGAGCCAGGGATACCACCCAGGAGACCTGACATCTAGATGTTCCCAACTCCATTCTGAAGAATCCATCTAGCATCCCACTTCTTTGCTCTTAGCTATCCCTGCTAGCTCAGTCCAAAATTCTTCTGATTCAGCCTTGTTCTGCTGCACAGTGACTTCACCAGCGCCTCCTTCATTTCCTTGTTCCTCAAGTTGTAGATGATGGGGTTGAGGAGCGGGGTGACTACACAGTAGAAGACGGAGATCACCCTGTCCTCCTGGAAGGTGTAGTGTGCCGTGGGCCGAACATACATGAAGGTGACGGTGCTGTAGAAGATGGTGACAACGGTGAGGTGGGAAGCGCAGGTGGAGAAGGCCCGGTGTCTACCGGTGGTGGAGGGCATCCTGCAGATGGTGGAGATGATGGAGCAGTAGGACACCATGGTGAGCAGGAAAGAGCAGAGGATGACAACCCAGGAGAAGGTGAAGAATATCATCTCGCTGACTGAGGTGTCTGTGCATGAGAGGTTCAGCACGGGTGCCAGGTCACAGAAAAAATGGTTGATCTCATTGGGGCCACAGAATAGAAGCCAAGTGGTGGATATAGCGAGAGGTAGTGGGGCCATCAAGCCACTCAACCAAGAGGCAACAGCCAACTGGGTGCAGACCTTGCTGTTCATTAGGGTGGTATAGTGCAATGGAGAGCAGATGGCGATGTAGCGATCATAGGCCATGACAGCCAGTAAGGTGCACTCGGTGGTGCCCAAGAAGAAGAAGAAGTAGAGCTGCATGATGCATCCAGTGACGGATATGGTGGTGTTGCTCTCAGCCAGGAAGCCAGACAGCATCTTGGGCATGGTGACCGTGGTGTACCAGATCTCCATGAAGGAGAAATTACTCAGGAAGAAATACATGGGCGTGTGCAGACGTCTCTCCCTCCACACTGTGGTGATGATGACAGCATTGGCCGTGATGGTCAAGCCATATGCTAGGAGGAAGAGGAAGAAGAAATACATCTTCCACTGTTGGAGTCTGTGGAACCCTAGGAAGATGAATTCAGTGATGGTTGTCTGGTTCCTGGTTTCCATCCTTTCCATGTCTTTGGTCTGGAAGAAGGAGTTCAAATAGAGAGAAATGGTGACCGTAGCAATTGAGATGGCTATTTATATATAAAAGAAAACAACATTAAAATAATGTTAATGTATCTAATGTCCACTGAAGCCTGTAGGTGCTACTATAATAAAAATAATTATAGCTATTCAAAAATCAGGAAATGCCAGGAAAAAGCTTGCCAGTACAACTTTAAATAAAAAATTCCTGTATATGAATGATTGAAAATTTTCCATTGAAACTTTTCTTTTCAATGGAAAACTGGGTGTTTACTTTTTTAAAAAACAAAAAGAATTGTGATTCCTCAAAAAATGAAAAAACATTTTTCTTTTGTTGGATAGCTGAAAACCCAAAACTCAAAACATTTGTCTGACAATAATTCTGCTTTTCACCAAAATATTTGGTATTCATTTTTTCAGTGAAAATTCAAAATTTTCCACTGAAGGGGTCAAGAATCCAACCAGGTTTCTGGACAAATTTTGAGGCCAGAATGAGCTATTTTGATAATCTATAATAGGATTTTCAAAGGGGATTAAGGTATTTAGGCATTCTACCTATATAGACTTTAATGACATTGTGAAAAGTTTGTAGCCAAGGTACAATCTTCTCTGGTTCAAAATATTCACCCACAATTAGTCAATTAAGTCCCTAGTTTTTGAGAACTCTTGATCCTTGCTGATACTAAATTTTGACATAACAGAGTCTGCAGATTATGTTCTCTGTGAGCTGTGATGAGCTAGGAGACTAAATCACCCTGGCAGACAAGGACCTAGCCTTGCTTATTCACATCGTTGTCATCTCTTGGCTGGACTACAGCAATGAGATAAACTGGTCATGAAGCCTTCAGTGCATAGCAATATCCAATTACTATAGAATGCTGCAGCATGTTTCTTCATCATCACAAGCTACCGTGAGCACATGACACCCATCCTCCATTCTCTATGCTGGTTTTTCATAGAATATCAAATCAAGTTCACATGTCTTGGTCCTTATCTTCAAGGGACTCCATGTCCTGGGCCTAGGATATCTCAAAGACTTCTTAAAGCTCCTGGAACAAAGTCTGTGGTCAACAGCTACACTCCTACAGCATGATGGAATTATCTGCAATAAGAGTAAAACTCATCTGAGCTGAAGAGAGAACCTTCTCTGAGATTGGTCCATAACCATGGAATGAAATGCCCCAAGAATTAAGGGCTATCACAAACCTCACTACTTTCCCAGGGGCATTTCTTTGATCTGCTTTCTCTCACATAAACACAGAGCCACATGTAAATCAATCAATCAATCACTACTAAAACAAGACTCTCCTCTGTGTACACACTTCTTCCTCTGGCAAGAGGAGGAGGAAACAAATACATGAGAAACGTTAGTCGTGTTGCTCACTGTACAACTGGAAGGTGCTCAGATACTACAGTGATATAAGATGATATAAGAACCTATTGAGAACAGAACAGCTTAGGGTGCAGAATTGCACCAAGCAATTCCTGCAACGAGGCCAGTAACGTGTGGTTGAACTAGACCATGTCATTTAAAAACGGACATCTAATCTTGATGTAGACGCCAAGTGATGATGAATTCACCATATCTAGATTGGTTCCAAAAGTTAATTACCCTCACAGTTAAAAAAGTGTTCCTACCATCTTTAAATGCATCACAAACATGAATGGATTTATTTTCACATCACCCCAGTGAAGTAAAGAGATCGTATTATATCCCCATTTAGGAGATGGAGTATTGAGGAACAGAGAAGTTCAAGCCAAACATATTTATTTTTATTCACTAAGGAAATAACTGAGAGTCTATATGCAAAAGTGTATTCATTCATTAAGGAAATGACCATTTAAGTCTCATTCACTAAGGAAGGAGAAGAATTTAAGCTTCCTTTTTGGCAGTAGGTTTGTTTTTAGCAGTGAGACACCACCACCGAATTTTCATTATGTAACGTCTCCAAAAAATGTATGCTTCCTCTTGTTCTACTTTTTGCGCCAAAGGGGTTCTGGCTTGTACTACAGAGGTGCTGTAATCCTATTTACAAGCAGAGAAACTGAGTGGAACATGTTGAAGGGACTTACCCAAGTCACACATTACACTTGTGGCAGAGTTGGATGCACGTAAATGTAAATCCGTTTTCCCCCATGCGCTAACCATTAGGCCCCTTTATCAGGACTGTAGATGGGATGGAAATTTTTTTACCCACATCCTTACTTCCCTAACCATTAGACAACACTCCCACCTACCCTCAGGAGTCCTGATTTGCTCTGCCATGCTCCACTCACCAGACCACTGCAACTTACATTTCTATAGAACAGGAGCCAGGTCTCTTAACTACTATTTCTCTGCTCTAAGCACTAGTCTACTTTTCCTCCCTTAAATGGCCAGTTTACTAGAGTCCAGAGTTTTAAAAGTATGTAGGAAGCTAGAGAGATTTTCCAAAGGGTGTGTCTATATTGACGGTGGCACTGTCGGATCGATTCAGTGGAGACCCGCTCAATCAATCCTGAAGCTGATCCCACAAAAAGAGTAATGTTGCATCAATGGGAGGGTGTTTCCTTAATTATTTTCACCCTTCGCAGGACAGACTATGCAATTTTGAGAGCAAATTAATGTTTATGCCTGCAAAGAGCAGATACATAATGAAGACTTGCTACTTGTGGTCAAAAACGAAGCTAAATGATCAGGCCCTACTTAGATTAGAGACAACATCACAGCATATGAACTGTCAAAAGAAATTGTGCTTCTCTGGGACAATGCACAGGGATGGGCTTCAGGATAACTTGCGGTCCCTTCCAGACCTACATTTATATGGTGCTATGACTCACAAGAGCCATTAGCTGAAATGCATGAGAGCTGGAGATAAATCTTTCACTATCTTGCTGTGCAACAAATTTCCCAAGGAGCAGCGATGGAGCGAGAGCCCATTCTTCTCTGGTAAAGGTTTTCTATCAGAGCCAAAATGTTATTCACCACATTTAGCCTGCACCAAAAAAAACTATAATAATGAATGCAAAACTCTATGATAGATAGATAGACAGAGAAAGAGAGAGAGACAGACAGACAGATATATAGATAGAAAAAACACTACTTACCTAATATATATTAGAATATTCTAATAGTAAAAGGTCTTTGGTTGTTTTGGAAGATTAACATTTGTGATTGTCTGCTCCCTCCTTGCTATGCTGTGTTCTCTAAGTCTCCATGACAAACTACAGTTTTGACTGCTGGGCACTGGCAATTATTTCAGTTGCTGAAAAGATCTCCTGGGATCAGTTCTCCAAGGTTCAAAGATGACGATGGCTTCTTGTGTTTGCTGCAGAAAAAAGAGCATTTTTGAGCCACCAAGCTGTTTGTTAACCATTTCTGCTACAGGCTCACTGAATCCAGAAGGCAGCGTTGTCTTATTGTTAGTGTTCAAACCTCTCCTCAATGGACAATCTACACTGGAAACAGACATACTAGAGGAAGCAAGGTCTAATGCAGGGAGGAATGAGAGTCAGAACTCCTGGCTTCTTCTCCCATCTCTCGTAAGAGAGAGGGGGTCTAGCGGGCTAGAACAGACACAAGGTTGGGAGCCAGGACTGCTGGGTTCTAGTCATGTCTCTTAATGGAGAGTGGGATCTAGTGGTTAGTGCACAGGGAAAGATGGACTCTGGGGTTCAATTCCCTGCTCTGGGAAAGAAGTAGTGGCTAATGGCTAGAACAGGTTGGTAGCTCAGTTCTCCGAGATGGCTTGGAAAATGATATATGCAATTATTAAGTCAACTTTCAGGATCAGCCAAGTGCAATGAATAGCATCAGTATCAAACAGGTGGGCTCGTAAATCAGATAGCTCTTTACATAGCATAGATGTTCCTTCTGATGTGCATTTCTATGACTGGATTCTATGGAAAGCAACATGATCAGATACCTTAAATCCTGGTCCCTAAACCTCAAATCCCATTACAGTCACAGCATCACACTCTTAGTCGATTATTATGTCTGGGATTTGTAAGGTTCTGTAAGGAGTGTTGATTCTGAGTTTTTAGTGTTGACTGTGGAAGAGCAGTGCAATCCACAGCTTCACAGCACCCTGACATGGCAGAGTGATAGAGATGTGGCCATAGCTGAACTGTTTCGTAGATGATCCGAGTCAGTCAGGAGTTTTGCTATGGAATGGTGTTCTCAGGGAAAAGGTGGTTACTGCAAAGGTACATTTTTATGGGGGGGAATTTGAGTTTGTCCAAAAATTTTTGATCTTTGCATTAGAGAAATTGAAATGAAAGTCCCCAGGAAATCTGGCCCCGGGCCTCCACACCCCCAGCGGGCAACACTGGTGCATCAGCTTCCTGAATGGCAGGCTGCCAGGGAAAACGTGTTTCCTACAATCTGAAGCTCCCCAGATTTTGCAGCTCCCAGTGCTACCCATTCCCTGGCTGGAAAGCTTACCAGTCTCCCAAGTAGCCCAGCTGGCCAGCTCCCTGCTTCCCAGGTGCAATGCTTTCAGGAATCCTATATTTCCAGGCTCCTAAGAAGCTCCAAAGACCCAATGGCCTGTGATGGGATGTTAGATGGGGTGGACTCTGAGTGACTACAGAGAATTCTTTCCAGGTGACTGGCTGGCGAGTCTTGTCCACATGATCAAGGTTTAGCTGATCACCATTTTGGGGTTGTGAAGGAATTTCCCCCAGGGCAGATTGGCAGAGGCCCTGGGGTTTTTTCATCTTCCTCTGCAGCGAGGGGCATGGGTCACTTGCTGCTGGATTCTCTGTAACTTGAAGTCTTTAAACCAATATTTGAGGACTTCAGTAGCTCAGTCATAGGTTAGGGGGCTTTTCCAGGAGTGGGTGGATGGGGTTCTGTGGCCTGCGTTGTGCAGGAGGTCAGATTAGATGATCATAATGGTCCCTTCTGACCTTAAAGTCTATGAGGCTATGACTGCCCAGCTCGAAGGCAGATGGGAAGCCCAGATTATAGGACTCACTTTCCCTGTTTGACCACATCCAGCCTCCCAGTGTCCCAGGAGCACATTTCCCGGCTGCCCACCTGTGGGCTGCTGGGAAACCAGGAATTCCAAATTTCCCACTCTCAGGGCTGCCTGGCTCCCTGGTGACAGGCTTCCCAGGCACCTAAGATCCCCAGGCTGCCCAGCACCCTGGCTGCTCTCCTCACAGAGTTTCCACCTCCATGCTACCCTGCTGGCTAGCTCCCTGGGCTCCCAAGCTCCTCAGGAAGAATATTTTTGACAATATTGTCTTCCAGCCATTGGTTCTTGTTCGACTTCCTCTAATAGATTAAAGAGCCCTGTTAATATCTGGTATTAGCTTCCCAAGTACTTGTTATTACTGGGCTGCTTATTACCATTCCCAATTTACAGACATGGAACCGAAACACAAAGAGATCAAGGATGGGTTTTCAAAGGAGCCTAAGGGAGTAAGGTGCAAAAGTGGATCTGGAAACTTAAGTCTCTTAAACATCTCTGAGAAACTCAGTCACTGTAACTTGTCTAAGGTCACACAGGAAATCTATTGTAGAAGAGGAATCTATCTATCTATCTATCTATCTATCTATCTATGTAATTATGTAATTAGTTACTTATTCTTATTACATTATTAACATTTTATAATTCTTTCTTCTGAAATCATTCTAGCACATATTTCATAGAATCATAGAAGATTAGGGTTGGAAGGGACCTCAGAAGATCATCTAGTCCAATCCCCTGCTCAAAGCAGGAGCAACTCCAACTAAATCATCCCATCCAGGGCTTTGTCAAACCACACCTTAAAAACCTCTAGGGATTGAGATTCCATCACCTCTGTATGTAACCCATCCCAGTGCTTCATCTCCCTCCTAGTGAAAAACTTTTTCCTAATATCCAATCTAGACCTCCCCCACTGCAACTTGAAACCATTGCTCCTTGTTCTGTTTGCTGCCACTGCAGAAAACAGCCTGGCTGTTTGAGTAAAAAGTTTCTGGAAATTGTCCTTTTTCAAAATAAACTGAATCTATATGGCTCTCAATATGGAGGAACTAGGGTCTTTTTCTGACTGAATTTTAAACACTCCAGGTTATATTTTTAAAGGTATTTAGTCACCTCGTGAGATTTTGAAAAGCACCTAGGGCACATAATACCCAGTGAAATCAATGATTTTTCGATGCTTTTGAAAATCCCAATAGACAACTAAAATGCTTTAAAAAAATGTTTCATTCTTTGTTCTTTGCTGCCGTCTGGTGCTCATTTTATTCCATATAAAATTAGATCACTTTTTAAAGATTTAATGTCTCTGCTTTCTCTTTACTGTGTTTCTCTTTACTGTGTTACCTCTGTGTTACCTATTTTTGTATTACTGCATCTGAAGAAGAGAGCTAGCCTCTCGAAAGCTTATGTCTCCAAATATTAAATTTGTTAGTCTTTAAAGTGCCACAGAACTCTCGTTGTCTTTGCTGTATACAGACTAACATGGCTACCCCTCTGGAACTATCTCTTTACTGTGTTAGTGCACTTCTTTTGTGAATAGAACTAGTTGAAAATGTAGTGATGGAATAGTTTTCCACCTGAAAAGGGCTAATTCAACAAAATCAAAACATTTTTTCTCGTGGGAACATATACATTTTGTTAAATTTTTCTACAGGAAGGCAGGATCAAAATGTTTCATTTTCATTTTATCACATTGACTATTGTATTCTACTCATTGAAAAGAAACATTTTAGACTTTGGTTGGATACCTTTTTCCATGTTCTAAATATGCTAAGTGAAGTACTGCACCGAGAGTAGCTCTCATCCAGTCACTGATGACCAGGCTTGAGCTTTCTAGAGGCTGACAGTCAAAGAATGACTCATAATTGGACTGAACTTTGATTTCAACCCTTGTTTGGAATCTCTAAAACCCAGGCTCTGTAGCATCACCGGATATCCCGAGCCAGAGACACACAAAGCAAGACCCCAGCTGTTCTGTTTTAATGAAAAAGGCGTCATCTAAACCATGTGTGACAGGGGCTACTGGAGGGTGGTAGAAGGACTCTATGTTAGCCTAAGACTGACCGAGGCCCTGTTCCCCTAGCAGCTGCCCAAGGCTTCCTCCAGGCTGATTAGGGCCAGCTGAGGCCAGAGTCAGCTGAGACCAATTAGGGTCAGCTGAGGCTAGAGTCAGCTGAGACCCATTAAGCACTGCCTGGGAGCAGATATAAGCTCCCTGCCAGTCAGGCAGGGAGCTCTTGGAGTTTGGAGAGTTTGGAGGACTGGAGCTTTGGAGAGTTTGGAGAGCGGGAGAACGAGAAGGAGAAGAACTGTGAGTGGCAGGAGCCAGAGGAAAGCAGGGGTTGCCCGTTGGCATGGCAACTTAGCCCCAATGAAGACCAGGGTAGGGAAGCAGCCCAGAGAAAAGACTTACACAGAGCCTTATAGCAGCAGCCAGCCACTGCTGTCAGCCAGGGTCTCTGGGCTGGTGTCCGAAGAAGAGGGCGGGCTCGGGCACCCCCTACCCCCACCTTAGAACCTAAGGTCCCGAGGACCCTGCTCGGCCTGAAGGAAGACAGGGAGGAAGCGGGACGGCCGCCATCTTAAGTGCGGTAGGAGCCCCGGGCAGCCATTTTGTGCCCACCACACTGAAAAAGCGCTCGGCCCATGAGAGCACGAAGGCCACCCTACCACACATGTAACATATCAAAGAATGGCTGGAAATTCATATGGTGCCAGATATGAAATCAACGGGAGTCTTCCAATTGACTTCAGTTGTTTTTGGATCAGGCTCAATTCAATAACTTTTTGGGTCATATTTTACAATGATGAAGGATGGATAGATAGATAGATAGATGTGTATGGGCATTTACACTCCTGTAGCCTGAACTGTGGGGCAGTGTAGACATAGCCTTAATGTTTCATCAGCAATCAGTGTTGAAGCAGACAGGCAGAGTTGTAGGGAAGACGCCTTTATGACATGAGCTTAATGTCACTATTTATTGTTGAGACCCTGGGTCTCTGTGGAAGGAAGCTGGAACTGGATTGCGTTTCTGAGCCTCTGAAGCCACATCAAACCGGATCTCTCCTGAAACCTGACCAGCTCTCTCCAGTTCCAGTCGTCATACCACACTTAACTCAGGAAATCTATAGTAATGATTGTTCCATGTCTGGTTCTCCTGTGAAAAGTGGCTCTCTGCAAATGACACTGTGGAGTTCCAAGCTTATTGCCTCTTAGCTACTTCAGAGAAAACTTGCATCAGTACAAATAAAAAGAGGTTGTTGAGTCTCACAAAAACTCCCTTCCCCTCCCCATATACCATCCCTAAAAATCTTATCTTGGGATTTCATAGACCTTATGGTCAAAGGGGCAAAAATGAGCTACCTCCCTGCAGAACTGACCTTGAAGTTGGTGCTTGCCTAGAGACCACTGACTACATTTCTTCTGGGCAATCAGAGGGCAGTCCCAACCAATTGCACACACCCCTGATGCTTAAAAAAGGCTAATTAATTTATTGGGATGAAAAATCGAGACAGAAAAATGTGAATTCAGACTAGGCACTGTTTAAAAAAGGTTTACTAAGTGGTCAAAAAGTCACCATACCACATTTTTGAGAGAAGAAAATGGTCAAAAGCCCATCCTGGTGAAAGGGGGTAGTTAAAGTAGCAGTTAAAATAGAAACAAAAGTATAACAAATGGGAAAAAAGGGGAAGTAGCTAGTGATGAATATATATGATAAGCCATGAAGGGTAGAACATTGATAATGGAAGCTAAAGACATCAATATAACAAATGGGAAAAAAGGGGAAGTAGATATGAAGGTTAGGACATTGATAATGGAAGCTAAAGACATCAGGGTAAAAGGCACCAATGGCAGGGCTAAGGTGGACATTTTCAGGACTATCTGGAGGAAAGAAATCATAACAATGGCATGGGACTGTTACTAGATGGAGGTAAAATTGTTGATGTAAAAAAGGCAAAACTATTCAATAAATATTTCTGTTGTCTATTTGAAAAGAAGCAGGATTGGCCTTTAAGTATTGAAAAATAATGACCCACTATAGTGAGGAGTTTTACCAGTGTTCAAGAACTCATTGTGTTGGGTGCTGTACAAGCATAAAGACACTACCCTAAACAACTGGCAACATAAGAAAGGGGGCAGAAGATGCTGCAGCATAGCTTGGCGAGGTGAAAAAGGGAAAATGGCGGTGATATATTCTCAGACAAACATTAAATAAGACAAACAGGATTTTTTCCCAATATTTTCCTCAGGGCTGTTTTCACCTCCTTGTTTTTCAGGCTGTAGATGATGGGGTTTAACATGTGTGTCAAGATGCTGTACTGGATGGAGAACAATTCATCTAAAACCAGTGACGAGTCTGAGCTGGATTTCATGTATTGGAAAATAGTTGTCGTATACAATAAACCCACCACGATGAGGTGAGAGCTACAGGGGGAGAAGGCTTTATGACGACCCTCCACAGAGTGTATCCTCAGGATGGTAGCGATGATGTGAATGTAGGAGACCAGAGTGAGGAGGAAGGAGCTGAAACCAAATATCACTGCAGAAAAAAGAAGAGCTATTTTATTGGCGAAGGTCATAGTGCAGGACAGTTGTAATAGCGGAGGGAGCTCACAGCTGAAATGGCAGATTTCATTGGGCTCACAAAAGTGTAACTTTAACACAGGGACGGTGTTTACCAGCGAATACAAGAGCCCCATTGTCCAGGAACCACCCACCAGCTGGCTGCAAACTCAGCTGTTCATGGTCCCCGCATAATGCAATGGGTGACATATGGCAGCGTAGCGGTCATAAGCCATAGCTGAGAGTATGAAAATTTCAGTAACAGCTAAGAACAGATTGAAGAACATTTGGGCAATGCAGCCATGGACGGAAATGGTTCCGTGGTTTGCTAGCAAATTCACCAGCATCTTAGGGACAATGGCTGAGGAATAGCAGATATTGACAAAGGACAAATGAGACAGGAAGAAATACATAGGGGTGTGAAGTTGAGGATTAACCTTTAACGCCAGCATGATCGCCATTTTCTCCAACAGGGTGATTAGGTAAATAACTAAAAACACCGAGAAGAGTAAAACTTGGAGTTGTGGGTCATGAGAATAAACTCGGTCACATTGGTTTGGGTTTCCATTCACATTTAGTGACCTGTAAAAAGAGAAAAGTAAATGAAATTAATCAATATAATAATAGCAATATTTGGAAATTCCATGAGAGAGAGAACATCCCAGTGTGATTTTCAAAGCTACCAACTGTATTTACATGGCCAAATTCTAATTTTGCACTCCAAATCTCATGAAAATAAAGTTTTTTCCTGTTACATTAGGTTTTACATTAGTATTTTCTTTGATTGCACAGGCGTCAACCCCTTGTCCAAGGAGTTCTCCAACATTTCTCATACTGTCAACCGGAGATCCTTTTGCAGATAGCTCCTGCACAACGCATTTTTTAAACCAGATCTTGTATCATCCATTCCAAAACTACAGCTTGGAAGCTGGAAAAAATATAACGGAAATATTAAAAGACAATTTGCACATAACCTTCTCATCAGTGTAGTTGTATTTGGTCAGACAGCTTCGTAATGGAATAATGAATGTGTGTGTCTATTATTTGTCAATAATTTCCATAAATAGGCCTGATTCACCCATGCGTCACTCCAGCTGTATGCCAACACAAGTGCAGTGACTTCAGTGGGATTTTCCCGGTAAAAAACTGGGCCAAGTCAGTGGTGAATTATACCTCATTTGTGACAGGTTTGCAAATCAAAGATGTTTTTCACCAGTTTCTAGCTCTGGATGTAAATATGGGCTGTGGAAATCAGGAGGTGTCTCTCTAGGGTGACCAGATAACAAGTGTGAAAAGTCGGAACGGGGGTGGGGGTAGTAGGCCCCCATATAAGAAAAATCCCTGAATATTGGGAGTGGTCCTATCAAATCGGGACATCCGGTCATCCCAGTTCTCTCCTACTTGCATAATGGTACAGGCCAAGATTTGCCAAAGAGAGTGGTGCATTTCCTTTTCTCATTTTTTTGAATGGTTGACTGGAAACCCTTAAAGGGGCTTGACGTTCAGAAATTTCTGAGAACCTGCTGTCTAAAAAATCAGACCTCATTAATGTGGCTTACCCCTGAGGCACACTCCTCTAGTTTTATTGGCTCTCAGTCCCATTTTTTGTCTGTAACCCCAGTGGATGTTACTCTGGATGCACTGAAGGATGAGATTGCAACACATTTCAAAATAGAACAGCACTTCAAAGCCCAGACCATTAAACTGGAGCTGCACGGATGGACTCCAGGCTGAGCTCTGGTGAAGTAAGTAGAGTTTTGCACTGGAACCATTCCTGGACAAGACTGCAGGATCTGGGCCAAAATCCTTTGTTCTGTGACCAGTTATAAATGCCCATCAACACACTATTTATGTTTAACCTATTGCTCATGAAAAGCGCCACAAACATGCACCCATGCATTACCAACAAAAGCAACCACGTGTTTTTCCCATTGCATCTATTGTCTTCCCCATCATTCCCAAATGATGATCCCATCTCTCATCTTGAAACAAAGGGCTATAACGAGTTACAGAGGGATAGTCATGTTAGTCTGTTTTCAGCAAAACAACGAGAGTTCTGTGGCACCTTAAAGACTAACAGATTTATTTGGGAATAAGCTTTCGTGGGCAGAAATCCGCTTTGTCAAATGTATTATGGACAATAAGTTTTTCAGAACAGTGCCATTGTCTCTTGAATGGTCTTTTAAGCTTACACTGATGACATGGTACAGATATAACATTAATACCTAGTTCTTATCTAGCATTTGTCATCAAGAGATCTCAAAGCACTTTGAAAAGGCTGCCAATATCCTCACCCTCATTTTACAAATAAGAAAACTAAAACACCAAGAGATTAAAAAATCTAACCCAAAGCCCCCCAGCGGCAATACCACAACAGAGGTTTTCTGCCATCCCCCAGTATTGCTGTATCCACTACATTACACTGTCAGCAGTTTTAAAAAGTTGGCCAAACCTTTTAAACTTAGGTGGCTACATTTAGGCACTGAAAGCCATATGTAGGCAACTCAGTTAATGGCCTGAACTTCAAATTCAAACAGACGTCAGTTAAAGCTCAATAAGCTGATCATCTCTGATAAGCGAGCTACTCATGCAGACTGATGGTGTATTGATTTCATGGGGAAAAATATTTTTGCACTCAACATTTTCGTTTTGTTCAATGGAAATCCCACAATCCTAGAAAGAAAAAGAAAGAAAGAAAGAAAGAAAGAAAGAAAGAAAGAAAGAAAGA